>RJWJ010000416.1:0-165782 GCA_004363605.1 Indri indri
TTTTTTTTTTTTTAATTTTATTCCAGGGTATTGTGAGGGTACAAACACTACAGTTACACTTTATGCCTTTGCCTCACCCAAATGCGGGTTTAAGGCGTGCCCTTCCCTCCCCCCCTCTTAGTGTTCCCCATGTCCTTTAGTTGTTGATTTGCCCCCCCATCCCCCTAGTCCCTAGAGAGTATTTCCGTCATGTGTCTAATACTTTTTTTTGCCCGTTTTTAAGACAGTCTCGCTCTGTTGCCCCAGGCTAGAGTGCAGTGGCATCATCATAAGCTCACTGCATCCCCGAACTCCTGGGCTCAGGCGATTCTCCTGCTTCAGCCTCTCAAGTAGCTGGGACTACAGGTGTGTGCCACCATGCCTGGCTAATTTATCTGTTTTTTGTAGAGATGGAGTCTAGTTCTTACTCAGGCTGGTCTTGAACTCCTCACCTCGGGTGATCCTCCAGCCTCAGCCTCGTCCTCTCAAAGTATTAGGATTACAGGCGTGAGTCACCATGTCTGGCCCCCTATTTTCTAACCCTTTTAGTGTAAGTAGTGCCACATTTAAAAATACTCTTTTTAGAAAAGAGACTTGGTATTTAAAAGGGGGGGGGAAACAATTTCCAAGCTTTATCTGGTTATAGCTATTTATATAGAGAGTTGATAATTATAAAATGTTTTTTAGCTCATGTAACAGTTTCTCTGTAGCAAAAATACTAGCTTTTCTGCCATTCGCATTGGATTGAGTTATGGAGTGAAAGCACAGCAAACTCATTGGTTCCACCATTAGGTTGCAGGTATCACTTAACTGTGCTTATTATTTCATCTTAAATATTTAAAAATTTTAACTCACTTTTGTTTCAGTAAAGCAACCCAAAGTAGACATTTTAGGAGACTAGTTGCTTTAGTGGTTATTATTTTCTTTTTCTTCTTTATTGACAGTCAGCTATAGTTGATTATATTGGCCTTCTGGAGGATCAGGTAAAGAAGACTTTTTGCACTTTCATGGGTTGGAGGCCAACATACATACAGTTACCTATAGTGCAGGGCAGAGTTTGGATTGGGACGGTAGTCATGGTATAAATCCTATTATACCAGGGCTTAGGAGGTAGTCATGCCTGTTAGGGGTGTGGTAGGAGACTTTCCAGGTGAAGAAAGCATTGGCGGTGGGCTTGGAGCTTGGTATTGACAGGCAGAGGTGGATGCGGAAGGCTCATGGAATACCTGTGAGCACAAAACTGGTATTTGGGGAATGGGACTTTGTTCCTTGTGGTTGGAGCGTAGATTTGGGGAATGTTTGTAGTAGGACATAGACTGAAAAGGTAGAAGTAATAGTAATACAAAATATAACAGTATAAAGAAGTTGAGTATGTATTGAGCACTCTCCTGTGGTGTTTTAAATGTTTTACATGTGCTGTGTCATTGATAATACAACAATTTCATGGGCCCAGTGAGTGATGAAACCAGTTCAACTGGGGCAGGCTGACTCTGGAGCATCACTGATGGCTTAGGACCTTGAATGCCAGGTTAAGCAAAAGCTAAGCACAGTTTTGGGGTCTTTTTTCGGGTCTTATTTTGAATGGTGATACCTAGCAGGATATTAACCGATTTTTAAAAACAAAGATCTTTGTACATTATCATGAACGTTTTACTCTATCGGAGTTTTAAAAATTCGAAATACTTGGCAGTTATTTTCATTGTGGCCCATAGCTAGATTCTGTGATGCAGGGACTTTTTTATGTTAAGATGGAAGCTGAATTTCTTCGACCATTTTTTCCTCATAAAAGATGTACATATATGTAAAAATTGTGATACACTGAATAGTATAAAGAAGAAAATTAAAAATCACTCAGAATTTTATTAGCCAAAGATACTCATTATGAATAATTTTATGTTTTCTTCACAGTTTTTTCTCTGCATTTAATTTACTTTTCTGAGACTATGCTCTGGGGAAAGTTTTGAGTCCTTTCTAATATAGTGGCATGACTTTTCCCCTCATGTAGTGAAGTTACAAGAACTTAAATGATTTATCATGCAAGTGTGCCTTAATCTGTTATCTATTCTTTGTCTTGAACACTTTTATTTATTTTTTATTATTTTAATGATAAACTGTTTGTATATAAATTCTGTGTTTTCCATCCTGAAATGGATTTCTAAAAATCGAGATTGAACATGGGGCAAAATAGAGTACAAATGGAACATGAATCTGTGCTATAGACTTAAAGACTACACTGAAGAAAAGAAAACTATAGGAACAATAACTGTTGCCAGGGGTCATGTTTAAGTATACTGTGTACAGATTTGGAGACCATAAATTGAGAAGGCATGAGATTTGAGCAAGAAAAAAATCACTGAGATTTGTTAATAAGATTTGAGAAGAAAGATCGAAAGTCTGGATGGTCAACTGGAGAAGCAAGTGAGGAATAAGTCCTTGTGCATGTGAAGAGTGTTTGGTAGGCTGTGTGTAGCTATTTTCTGTTTCTTAAAGTGCAAGAAAAAAATGAATGTGAACTTAAGCTGGTATAGAGGAATTTAGGATACAGTTTGTGACTAGGGATTGAAAGCTATTGGAATAGTTTATCCTGAAAATTCTTCTTTGAAATGGGTTAATTTTCGCTGTATTTAGAATTTTATTTTGCTTAAGGAGAAGGGGTGGTTAAGATGATGTTTTAAAGCTTTTTCTAGACCTTTATAATGTTAAGATTTATTTTAAAATTTTAGGGTTTTTTTCCTATTATGTGTCTCATAGTCTTATATGGAAAATAGAGAATAGTTACAATATGTGAAGGTTTGTAGTTTTGATGGAAAGGACAAATAAAAACAAGAAACAACAAAATTCCACCTATACAGCTAGAGGAATAGCATGTCCATGTATAATTGATTTGCAAGGCTGTGAATGAGGTCCCCAAAATTGGATATTCATTTTAGTGAGAACAATGGAATTTGAAGTATAGGTATAGAAATTGACGTTAACAAATAAGTCCTATGTATCAGGATCGTGACAATATGACTGCTGATAAGGTACCATGACAGTAATTTTTACATAATTTTCTTTTATCAAGAAAATTCTAGGACAACAGTTTAAAGGTTAAAGAGTCTAAGGTTTTTGTTTGATCACACTACACATTCATTTTAGAAAATTTAGAAAATACAGAAGACAAGAATAACATTTCCTGCAGTTCCTCTCTCCTGAGATAACTACTATTTACATTTTATATATAACCTGCCAGTCTTTTTTCCTGCACTTAACTGTTTTTCTCTCCTTTTGTAAACAAATATGATATGGTATCTGCGTACTGCTTTATAACTCTTTCTACATAAAACAATATTTTTTGTTATTATTCCGCTATACCAATCTGCTTATTGAACATCTACTGTGCTATAATAGAAATATGAGACCTAGTATCGCTTGTGACCAAGCAGTAGATATCACTGGAGTGAGTATATAACATAAATAATTAACAGAATGCAGTGGTAGATAATTAAGTGCAAGTTCAGAGGAGAGGCTGGAGTAACTTTAAGCTGAATGAGGGTGAATTGAGGTGGATAGGCAAGAAGGGGCAGATGCAAGGTAAATGACTTAAGCACTGGTTCAGAAGGGCCCTAAATGCGTTTTATGGAATGCCACATTGAACTGTGAATTCAGGGCAGTAAGATTCGATGGAATGTTCCTAAATCAGAGAGGAGTTAAACCCCAGCTGAAAGTTGTGTGTTTCAGGAAGCTGTGTGTAGCGGCTACATCAGGGATGAAGTAGGTAAGAGGCAAGGTGCCTGTAAGCACCGCAGTTCCCAAACCTGGCTATGTTCAGGAATCACCCGGAAGTTCTTGTTTAAAAAAATAAAATACAGGTTCTTGGCTCCTTGTCCAGGGTTCCTGAATCAGGATTTTAGGAG
Organism: Indri indri; assembly: GCA_004363605.1. Lineage (NCBI taxonomy): Eukaryota > Metazoa > Chordata > Mammalia > Primates > Indriidae > Indri > Indri indri. Next base: position 3,876 of record RJWJ010000416.1, read on the forward strand.
TCTGTGATCTAGTTCAGGGAACCTCCCCTAGTGATTCTGACAAATCATCAGGTCTAGGAGATGTTTAATTCTAGGAGGCACTTATAATTATCGCGGGTGAATTAAGGACCTGGACCAGAGTGACTGAAGTGGACAAGGAGAAGAATGGAAAGGCATGAGGCATTTTGAAAATTGACAGGATGTAGAATGACCAGTTAGAGTAGTTAAAGAAGTCAGCAGTTTCTAATGAAGTTACTGTAAGAATGGTGGTGCGGGGAGTAGAGATGGGAAGTTAGACTGGTGAGTGAGTTGTGCAGGAAGACAAGAGGATGCGTTCTAGGCAGGAATGTGGTCCTGTAGGCAGCCAGCCATCCAGCAGCTTGTTGGGCTGGATGTAGAGTGAGAAGTTAGGGCAGAGAAGAGAGTTCAGAATTATTAGTGCAGAGTAAACCTTTGAAAATACTTCTTTTGGAAGGAAAGATGAATAGAGAAATGAGTGGAGAGGCCAGGGGATAGAACCTAAGGTGACATCCGAGGTATGGCAAAAGTGAAAGAGACTTGGGTTATTTGGAGGATAACTGGTATCCCGAAATATAAGAACACAAATTTTAAGAATTTTTAAGGAGGTAGCGTTTCTCTGTAAGTTCCATAAAAGTATAGCAGGGAAAATAAGTAAAACTACACTCATTTTACTACTTTTAGTATAGACTTGTTGGAAGAAAATGTAAGCTGTGACAGTGTATTTTTGGTTATTTCTGGGCCTTGTTTCTGAAATACAGGGATAAAAGCAATGGTTTATAAAATTATATATAATTATATATGTATAAAAGTATATATAACCAACTAAGTATATGTATGCATGCACTTATATAAATTAATTATAGATAACATTTTATATATAAAATTATATATGCGTGTATATGTTATACTTTAGAACATCTTATTTAGAAAAGTCAATGCTGTCAGCAAAGAGAACAGAGCAGTTTTACAATGCATTTGTTAGAAAGGAGTTACGAGAACAGCTTGCAGGCTACTGATTCAACATATTCTTCCTAAATGTCTTCAGTCTGATAGATACTGCTTTGTTTAGGGAATACTTACATAAATGAGATTACCACAGATGTTCAGGTTAGGAGGGAAACATAACAATAAAGTTAAAAGTATACTAGGCACTGGATCTCAGCGTTCTTTGATTCCCAGAACACCTAGAGGTCATTAGGCAACCGCTTTTAAATTCCTCTTATGATCTAGAATTGACTTGAATAATAGAAAGTTTGAGCAGATTGTGTGTAGGTGATATAAAATATCTGTAAGCAAGCACATCAGTAGAAGAGATGTGAAAAAAATCTTGATGGCTCTTGGTGTTTTGTTAATATCACTTTTCTCTTAATTCCTATTAGCCGGTGGAAAGAAGCAGGCTCCAAGGTTTAAAATCCATGGTAGTAAGAAATTTGGAAACAGCCATATATCCCCCAATAAGTGTTTGCTTAAAGTACATTTATATCTTTGCAGTGGAGCACTATGCACCTGTTAAAATAACGATGCTAATATAAATTGTTAATGTAAAGATATAAAAGTTTTAAAAAAGAGCAAGGATTCTACCACCAAACTTATCTTTGGGGGTGGAGTTGTATATGACTTCGTTTTTTTATGTTTATTTTTTATCCTTTCTTTAAAAATTAGACTTAGACATACCTTGATTCTTCCATCTTTATAATTCTGTCATAACCATTTCAGTGGTCCTTAATGAGAAGGATCTTGATATGGTGAACTTTGTGCAACCAGAGTTCACAAACTGTGACCCTAGGCCAGTTCATCTCTCTGACCCTCGCTTTCCCCATTGATGAGATAGAAATAACACTATTTACTTGTAGGGCTGTTATGAGGTGAAATGTGTCAACATCTATAAAGTGTCTCAGCTGAGTGTTCTGGTGCATAGTAAATATTCAGCAAGTGTTATTTTCCTTATAGTTTTACTAATAATTTTGGGATGATATCACATTCTAAAGTCTTGTGTTTTTTGCCCTTCCCCCTTTAAAAGACTGGGACTTTCCTAGAGATTCTGATAGAAGTGGTAAATATTCTTGATTTTTAGGATTTCACTTGAAACCACTAGTTAGTGTAATTGCTTTTTCTCTGTAATGCTACTTGACCAGCTTATTGGGAATTAGAAAGATTTTTTTACCTGTGTATTAGGTATCAAAATCATGACATTTCCCTGTTTTATTTCCCTTTGACTCCTTTGGCTATTATAATTCCAGAAAACCTATTTCTAAAATTAGTATGTGGAAAAAGAAATCTTTTTTTCTTCTGTCATTTCTTTAATCCATTAATGTAAATAAGCAAACAGTTATAAGGAATGTTAGTTACCGTGTATAAACTTTAGAAAATCACATTGTAATTTGTGGAATCAGATTTTAGATTTATGTTTTTTTCATTTCTATTTTGTAGCTTATTTTTTTTGTCGTTGCTTATTTTTAATTGGCATCTTATAAACTATCTAAATTGTCCTTTTAAATCACATTGTGCATTATATTTTATCTTTTCATATGGGTCAAATTTTTAAAGTTGTGAAATATTCAAGAACATATATGTAACATATAAAATTAAAGAATAATTGTAAAAAAAACTATGTACTTTCTCTCAACTTGAATAAGACAGTACTTGACCAGTACTTTTGAAGCTCCTTGTGTCATACTGATTTTTTTCATGTGCTACTTGCAGTACTTCTCAATCGCTTTAATTATTTTGAAATTAGATACGAGTGTCATTACAAAACATTGTCACATTAGAGAATACATGGCACCTGCCATTTAGATTATTAGCTCCTGAGTTAATCTGGACTTGCCATATCATGCTAATACATTCATCTCAATCACAGTCTTGCCACTCTGGATCTTTGTTGATTAGTATTTTTTTTGTAAATCTCGGTATTTCAGTGGTTTTAAGTAGATGTCTTGATCAACCCCTTCCCCACACCACCTTAAAGAAATACACACACCAAGAGGCTAAGCCCAGTACCTACCTCAGTATAACTTTGTGCTTAACAACCTGTTGAAATTCTACTATCCCTGAAGATACGCTGTAGGTTAATTTTATGCAGTGATTTTTCAGACAACTAAAAAATAAATGGTTTGTAAGTTTAACTTCAAAAAATGACTTAAGCTCAGTTCCTGGATTGTTCATAGACCATTTTGTTGCCTTTGGCAAAATTTGACCTAAAACATATGAGAGGTTCCTGGGGTAAAGGTAGATATTTTTCATTAGCATCTTAATTTTACTCCATAGTTTGTGAATGACTCCATTTGTGGGGGAAAAGATGAAAAATTTACTATACGTTTTTCTCAAAACAATTTAAAACATGACTTGGATTTTTAAGGTTCTTTAGGATGAAAATTGTATCTATAGTTTTATATACAAAGCACATTTGGTGTTTGGAAGTATGTACTTATTGTCATAAAACTCTGACGTGATACAAACATACTTTTTGAAAAGTGACTATCCTAAAGGAAGGATTTATGGAATATTACTAGAGTCTTTGTTGAAGTAATCCAAGGTCAAGATTTCTGGAGTTGATCGTTACTCAGTTTATGATGGTTTGGTTGCTATGTAAGTCAACAGCAAATTTTGTAACTCATGGAAATACTTTACCCTTTGCTAAAGGCTGTTTTTGAAATGAATAGTGATTAATGGATGATGTTTCAAAAAGGTGTCAGAAAATTTTGTTGTATATTTTTTACTTTCAGGTATTTGAGACAGTAGTGAAATCTGTTAATTTCTAACAATAAAATAAAATAAATACTAATATCTTATTTGATTCAGTATAGTTTTTATGTCAGTAATATCTGTTTCTATTGAAATTATTCAAGTTGGCAAGGTGTGGAGTAGCATTGTAACATTTTATAGGTGAGGAATATGTTGAGAGCCTCAAGAATTTGATTATATGTATAGTTCATAGAGATTGAATTTATATTTTCTTTCTCAGTAGTCCATGCCAGAATTAAAGAACAGTCAGTTGTTTTGGAAAAATTATTAGAAAATGATGTATTTGGAGTAAACAATTTAATTTTGAGTCAGTTATTATTTTTACTAAATAAAACTATCCAACTTTAATGTTCATCCATCTGTCCATCTATCCATATACACCCCAAATTGGGTACCAGTTGGTTCCATGTCTAGGGCTTTACTTGATACCGTAGCAGTATCTGAATTGGAAAGGTAGTTCTTCAGAAATGGAATCTGGAATATAGGTAATGATTTCCGGACACAGCCAATTCCTAATTTAAAAATAATTTGCACATTTAAATCCCTGTCCCTGAGGTTCTCTTCCATTGAAGTGTCTACTGTTGCTGCTATTTGGAGTATAGATTTGGAGCTTTTAAAGAACCTGAGAGTTCAGAAATAGAAGGAGAAATCTAAGTGAAAAGCAGAAATATTTTGGGCACTATATATAGACTCAAATTTCTGTTTTGACCCACTTGCCTAAAAGTGTTTTTCTTCAAACTACTGGAGTAGTGGGTTTTTTTTTTGTTTGTTTGTTTGTTTGTTTTTTAAAACAATTTTGCAGCACCACTCGGAATTCTACCAGTAAGAGGTTTATTTGGGCTAACTATCATTCTTTCTGGAAATTGCAAATAATAATGTGAATTATTTCAGTCTGGTCAATTTCTTCCTATCACCTAACTGAAATGAATGAACTACACTGAGGCAGTAGGAGCTTTGGATAGTAATTTAGGAATGTAGAACTACTTAGAGAAAAGGATTATTAAGCAGAGTGATTGGGGTGCCACAATATAAAATTTAGGGAATTACAGGTACCAGGAATTAAGAGAGTGCTAACAAAGGAAAACAACATATTTTAGAATTTGTTTAGAGGGTCTAGAGTTGGGTGAATGTCTGTTTTTTTGCAGGGTCCCCAGTGCCCTTGACCAGTAATATCTTTTGGAATCAATAGTTTTGACTCCACCTATACTTATTTTTTTTATTTTTTATTTTTTTGAGACAGAGTCTCACTCTTTTTGCGCGGGCTAGAGTGAGTGCCGTGGCGTCAGCCTAGCTCACAGCAACCTCAAACTCCTGGGCTCAAGTGATCCTTCTGTTTCAGCCTCCTGAGTAGCTGGGACTACAGGCATGAGCCACCATGCTCGGCTAATTTTTTCTGCATATTTTTAGTTGTCCGATTAATTTCTTTCTATTTTTAGTAGAGACGGGGTCTCGCTCTTGCTCAGGCTGGTTTCGAACTCCTGAGCTCAAACAATCCACCCGCTTTGGCCTCCCAGAGTGCTAGGATTACAGGCGTGAGCCACCGCGCCCAGCCACCTATACTTATTTTTGCCTCTTCTGCTGTTGTTATCATGTGTTCTCACTGAGGTTACTCAGTTCTCTCTCACTGAGGTTACCTTTACTTTCCCATATGTCATTGTAGAACTTGCTTGTCAGTCATGAAATACCAATGGAAGCAATAATTAGGAAGTACTGTAATAGAATTGCAATAAATCTTCTCAGAAAAAGATACTAGAAAAAAAAAGAATTGCAATAAAGTAAGAGGAGCTGCTTGGAGAGCAAAAGAGAGCTTGTAGACTTGGGGAGCAGTCGTAAGAAGTGTCTCCAAACGTAATTTACAAATAGCGTTGGTAGATAACATGTTATGTTTCGTATAAAGTAACTTCATTACTTCTGCCTTGATAATAAATCACTATAAAAAGTGAATTCACATGCATATTGATTTGTAAATTGATGAAGATTACAAAGGTTTTTTTCCCAGATAAATTCTATAGAACAGTGGAATATTTAGGTTTATTTGATACCTAGAAATGCCTGAAATTTTCAGCGATATTAGGCACATTTTAAAACTGGTTTTCTTTTCCCAGACAACTAAATACATTTTATGTATAGTTGATTTTGATTAATGAAGGCTAAAGAAAATTATTTTCAAGTAAGCTTAAATGTTAGAAAACTAATTTTGCAAATTTGAAGTAATTTTACCTATGTGTTTTGGGGATTGTAGTTACATTAGATATTCCTCAGGGGTAATTGTTTTGCATCCTTATCGCTTATCATAATCTGTTTTTCTTCACACAGTGTTATAGTTTTGCCGCTGGACTCTTCCCTCCCTTCCCCCACCCCATCAGGATGATATGAGACTTGAAAGAAGACGATGCATACAGGTGACTCAAGTTTTGACATACAGTAAAAATATGGCTAAGAGAATGTGTGGGAACCTGTGATATGTTTTGAACGGGGAGAACTTTCTGATGAACAGCAAGTAGTGGGGGGAATTTTAGATCAGTAATGCAAAGATAGTTGAGGTATTTATTAAACTTGACTTTGGGACTCAGTTTGATAATTATCGATTTGTAGTGGTAATATAAATACAGTGTAGTAATTGCTAATACTTGAGCTTTTCAAGAGTTGGCCAGTACTTTGGTGGGAAGAGAAATACTTCTGTTAATAAGTCAAGTAAAATAGTCACTTTTATGGTTGAATGCATGTCTCCCCCAGATCCCTGTTAGAATGTAGCAGATCTTTTACGGGAGTAGGTGTTAATAGGGTATCTTTAATGAGACTCTGACAATTAAGTGTATTACATCCATATGTATGATTCCTTAAAAAAATAATGGTCTGGGATTTTGTTTTTCTTATTCCCTTCCTCCCTACATCCCTGCCAACCCTCTTTTGCCTTCCTTCGCTCCTTCCTTTTCATCCTTTTGTTATTTGTATTTATAAGGAGAAGCAGTGTGAAGTCATTTCTGAGAGAATAGTTTTGATTGCTTTATAATTAATTGAGATGATCTTTCTCATACACGGAAAACTGGAGGCTATTCCATATGTGGCTGTGCTCAAACTCTTGAAAATGTAGTATCCAGCTAATGGATAAAGTGTTACTAACTTTTAAACTTGTATGTTCTAAATCAGGCAGATTGTGAGGCATTTTGTTGAACCAAGGGACTTGCATCATATACTGTGCCAGAGATAATCTTACTTGATTATATTTATAAATCGATGTTGCAAAATGTGATTGTTGGCTGGAAAAGAAGTAATTATATAAATCTTGAATTGAATATCTAATTACATTATTGGTGTAGTTTTGTGATTGGTTTTTGTTTTTAGTGATCTGCATTTTCTAAAGGAAAAAATTACGGTTTTTCTTTTTACTTTAGAATGACATTTTTAAAAATACTGTCTCAGGTGTACCATTTTGTATAAAGAAATGTGCTTAAAAGTATTTGTAAATTAAATTATAGATCCTGTAATACTTTACATACATTCATTTGGAACTTGCTGTTTGTAAGACCAATGGTAATTCTTTTGTGCGTCAAAGGTGATTGAGTAGTCTTCTCCATAACGCGTCTCTCTTTCATGCATGCACACAGGTGTGCACGTGTATGTTTGCCTGTACACATATATTAGAGGTATGCCAGGTACACATTCTGGCTGAGTGGCTGCTTGTTAAAACCAACATGATACTGAGGCTCAATATCACCATGATAGACAAACAAATAGGAATATTTACAGAAACATTTTTAGAATTTTATGGACAGTTTTTGTTGTCAGGTTTTATAAGTTTGACCTTTTGGTGCAGAACAGTTTCTCAGCATCGTCAGCTCCCAGATGGTTCCTAGGGCACTATGCCATGCATTAGCTATACCAAGTAGATGCTCAGTTTCCACCGAGGTCAGTAGAAGCACAAAGTATTTTTTGGTATCTCATAGATTTATCTATGAATACTACTGATCTTGGAGATTTTCTCATGAAATTTTGGAGTTGCAAAGTTGCTATTTATCCTCACAAAATATGTAGGGTTCCCAAATATCTCTTTTTCTTGGAAGGCTTATGGCCAAAAGTTATCTAGTTAATTTTATGAATGCTAGCTATAACACACATTCTATGTATTAGATTTATAATAAAGTCTAGTCTCTTATTTGGCTTTGTATTCTTTAAAAATTATCAACATTTATAGGCTTACAAAGAAAAAGTAACCCAAGAAAGATCTTTACTCTCTGTGTATTAGCTATTGATGTATTTCCCTTTCTAACAATTTGAAAGTTAATAATTATTTTTGAACGTAAAATTAACAGCTTTCATAATCATTAATTAATGCAGCAGTTTGCTATTGAATTACTGTGCACACATTTATTATATTTCAACTGATAGAATTTTAACGCATAAAAACTCATCAGTTTTTCACTGAAAGTCATTTCTAGAATGCTTATGCATATTTGAAAGCAACTGTGTTCTGCTTTCCCCAGGCCTTGTTTTTCCCTCCAGGCATTGTTCATGGTACTGACTTTGTTATGTTGGATGCATGTGATGGTCACTTACTCCCTCATCTCATTCCATTAATGAGGCACAAGTTCAGGCGGCTGCAAAAGGATGTTGAAGTAGGCACTGGCTGATGGGCCTTTCAAAGTGAAAGCTTAATAATGGATATTCATGGCAACTGTGAAGTGATAGGTATGTTAATTGGCTTGATTGTGGTAATCATTTCACATTGGACATGTGTATCAAAAAATCATGTTGTACACCTTAAATATATACAATTTGTATTTCCCAGTAACACCTTAGTAAACCTGGAGGGTAATAGAAAAAAAGATTTTTAGTGAACACCAATCCAAAGGCAAATTTTCACATATCTCTAGTACATGTGTGTGTATAGGTGTTCCTGTACTTGTTTAAAGGTCTTTTTGTATATTTTAAAATATACAATGTGTCCCAAAAGTCTCCATACGAGGGTAAAATTTTGTAACGAATATTTTGTAGGTAAAGGTACATTTATCTACAATTCCCCATTTCCCCTGTGTATGGTGACTTTTGGGGCACCCTGTAGTTAGAAAATGAGGTAAATTTGGATTTTCTTTGGATTTTTGGAATAAAAATCATTTGTGAACAAACATTTACTTGGATAGCATTTGTGTTATATAAGGTACTATAATAGGTGCTCTGCCTATAAGGATCCCTGTGCTTAGATCAAGGAACAAGTTGGAGGATGGGGTGGATATGTAAACAAATAAATGATGCCGTGGAGGTTTATGATAAATTTTTAAGCCTTACCTATTGAATTCAAGGCATGTAGAATGAAAATAGAGAAACACTCTCTCGGTAATAGCATTCACAGTAATGGCTTCAGCTGGCACCTATATGCCAGTGTTAAAAATCTGTCTGATTCTTCTCACCTGAGCTCCAGACCAAACTATTATAACTGCTACCTGGTGTCTCTCCTGCATGTTCTCCCTCCCCTCTCATTCAGTCCTCCTAGTGACGAGTGACACCATTCTACCCAAGCAAACTATCCTTTGGGGAACCTAGGAGCTGCTCTTTACCCCCTTGAATCAATAAGTAACCAAATTCAGTTTATTTAGGTTGTAGAATCACTTCTGTGATTAGGTTTGAAAAAAGCACTGCCTCAGAGATTACCGTGAACATTAACATAAAGGCTCTTATATAAAGAAATAAATTTGTTTTTTATATAAGGGAAATAAATGCTGCTTAAGGTAGCATTCTTTAATTTATTTGATTAAGGGACCTCACCTTTTTATTTTTTGACTTATATCCATTAATATCCTATGGAACATTATTTGGGAAAATCTGGATATAGCAGTTGATATACTGCTATATACCAATCTGGATAATACCATTCTTTGTTTTGTTGAAATGAACTTTAACAACTAAAAATTTTTTAACAATAGTAATACAGTAGTCACTTTAAAATGTGAAATAGTTCTGGAGGCGTACAGAGCTATAGCTTTTCGAAAATAAATAACCATAGAAATTTATTTTAAAATATACCGATTTGTTCATTTTATCTCTCATAATTCATGTATAAAAATATATTAATTTAAGTGCTTAAAACTATTTGCAGCAGAGTTTTTAATTTTAGATTCTCTAACTCATTTTAAAATGTGAATTTTGTGGGGCAAAATTTTTATACTTTCAGTGACAACTGAAATGCACAGAAATGTGCATTCATTACAGAACAGTTAGATTCTGACGATCATAGAAAGGGGGCATATTTATTACAGAGAAATTAGAAATCAGATCTGTAAATTACCAAAAAAAAAAAGTTTCTTTAATCCCATTGTATGCGGGGTACATTGGGAGAATCAAAAAGTGTGTACCCTTTAATATTTCGGTGCCTATTGCCAGGTTGCCTCCCTGTGGAGCTGTTCTTCATGTGGTCATGTGTGTCTGTTCTTTTCTGTATGTTTTCCCTCCTCTAGCTCTGATTCACATCTCAGCCAGCACAGTTTGATTTTGCTCTTATTGATTCAGTGAATTTTTTTGGGGGGGGGTAAATTATAAATCTAGTGGATTTGCTTTTGCTCTCATATTTTTACTTTTTCTCCCTATTTAAAAAAATCTGGAAATTTATTAAAATATGGATACAGGGAAACATACCCAGAGTTATACTGTCAACTGCACTGTGGTCCATTCCCTTCATTTTATTTTTCTATGCCATTTTTAATTAATTGAGATCATCCTGAATAGCCATTCAAGATGGTATGCTTGGGTAAAATTTGTTTTGTATTCATATTGACTAACATTATATCATAAACATTTCCCTATGCTATCAGAAAGTGATCCGCTGTCACTTTGAGCTTGGCACACATCTGGAACGTTGAGAACTATAACAGTTCTTGAGGATTAACTGCTTTAGACATTTGTTTAAAAGTATTTGAGCCTTTCATTGTATGCTTATTTCTTAGTTAAGTTAGGTATCTCTTATTCTTGGGCATTAAATTGTTTCTGTGCATAAATGTTTGGCTGTATGTTAAATTATTTTCTTATAATTGATTCTTAGGAGCGTAACAATTGAGTTATAGGGCTTGAAAAATATTAAGGGTCCTGATACCAACTTTTCAGAAAGCTATTTGGTAATATGTACCAGTTTGTACTCACTAGTGTTACAATAATGTCTCTTTTAATATATTCTTGTCAGCATTGAGTATTATAGTTAAAAATAAATGTCTAATTCAACAGGCAAAAAGAATCTTTTATTCTGAATAATATAAAAGTGGTAATATATACTCAAGGAAAAGTTAAAGTGCTTTAGAAATGCATAAAGTAAAAAGTGACAGGCACTGCTCTTTTCTTAATAGTTTGGTGGGCATTCTCCTAGGATTATTTCTTTCTAGCAAATGGTTTTTGTTTAATTCTTTAATGGCATTTGCACATGTTTACAGGCTTTATGTCCTAGGTAGTCTGATAGTTCCTGAAGGTTGGGGGTTATGGGTATCTTCTTTGTATACCCTGTGTCTGTGTAGCAGGATTTCTGGATACATGAGGGGCTCAACAAATATTTGCGCAAGGAACAATTTTTGCCATCTTACTAATGCCTAAAATTAAATATCTTAATCTTTATGGTTGCTTTAATAAATTTTTTTCATATGGTTTTAGAAGTTCCCCTCATTATTTTCCGTTCCTTTTTATATTTCATAGTTTTATCATTTAAGTTTCTAATTTCTAAGTGGAAGCAATTAATTATGATTACATTATGCTTGTGTATTATGTGATAGAACATTTAATACTTGTAGAAAAGATGATGGGAAACCAGAGGGTAGCCACATTGTAAAGTTTAATTTCTTAGACTGTAGTGCCTTCATTCAAAATCCAGATAGAAGCAAATAGATTTATATTCATTATCTTAGATTTTAATGATACTTTTTAAGTGTGTCTCTGAAAGAATGTCTATGTTCTAGGAAGATGACAGCAGGGCATAGTTTTTTAAATTCCCCAATTTTCTCTAAAAACAGAGCAACTAGGTTGGCAAAATCAAAAACTCACAGGCAATATCTGCAAGCCTAGGTGAACAGTGTCCCTGCAGAACCAAGTACAAGTGGGTGGGAGCAAATCTCTGATTATTACAAGACCTGTGTGGTGTCAGCATTTGTGCAGATGGAAGCAAGAGGGTGTCTGATGGTCCTGAGAATAGGAGAACCTCAGGATAGCTAACAAAGACTCAGTGGGAAGTGTGGCAGGCAAGTTTGAGAATAGCAGCTGAAGCTAAAGAGATGGTTTTGAGTTCCATGGAGAAAACAGTTCTGAAGGAGTTAGAACCATCTAATCCCTATGAATTCTCAAAACTAACCAGTTAAGCTACCTTCCCAGTCAAAGCCCTGCACTAAGGAGACACTGCTTGGTATAGAATCCAAATTAAGCAGGATGGAGACAATGGGGGCAAAGGAAAAAAGTCAGATGAAGGTGGGAGAAGAAAAAAGCAGAGAAGATCTTAGGCATGAGTCTGCATTTTGGTATCCTTCATGAAAATAGAAGCAAACTCTTAAAGAAGTCTGAAAAGCTACTCCAGTTTCCCAGAAGTTTTTTATTTAACATAAAAATGAGCAACAGACAAGGATCATAGTCAAATTCCCCACAGACTTTTTATAAGAGGAAAATAAGGAGCAGAATAGTAGTACTGCAGACAATGAAAGCATGCCAGAAAGAAATGTCCAGAAAACAAATGAAACCATAACCTAATGTTTCAGAACAAACCTAGAGAAATTTAGCAAATGGTACAAATATGGAAGAGCAAAATAAATCTGAGTAAGGAAAACTTCTAAAAGTGGTGCTACCCTGGGAAAGAATAAAAGAAGAAAATCATTTAAAAAAACACAAAGCCTAAATGAGAAGCCTAAACATGAGAATTAAAAAAAATCAATAGAAAAATTCTTCAGAGAAATAGAATAGCAGAAAATAATTTTAACCAAAGAGAAATGAAGAAAAACAGATTAAGAAGCATTCCAGAGAAATTGACAGTTATTAAAGATAGGCAAAGAAGTTTCAACATACAAATTATAAGAGTCTCTGAAGAACCAAACAGTGAAACTTAACAAATACTAAGAATTAAAACTCAAGAAAATCTCCTGAAATTAAAAAGATTTAACACCACATTGTGAAAGGGCACATTGTGTACCTGGATAAGTTGATTCAGAAATGACCAACATGTAGACACATTCTGTCAAAAATTACTGGACTTTAAAGAAGAAAAGTCACTGGGTGTTGACGTAAAAAGACTCAAGCCATTAAGGGGAAGAATGTTGGATTACTATCTGATTTTGATAGCAATGCTTTATGCCAGAAGTAATGAGTAACATCTTACATATTCAAGGAAAACAAATGAGAGCCAAGAGTTTTATATCCAGCTAAATTAACTTTAAAGTGTAAAGACAGCAGAAAAAATGTTAGGAACACAAGAAAGAATTTTGGGGACTAGTGTTTCTGTAAGCACTTCATAAAGAATCTACCAGAGAACAAACTTAGGCAACCAAAAGGACATTGATATAAGAGGTGCATTAAATATATACTTGTGGAACTTAAACTAAATGATGGTTATAGATGAGTGTAGTATGTAATAGCTGTATTCTCTGCAATGAAGATACAGTATAAGTAACAACGAAAGTAGAATAAAGTTGCTGATTGCTTTGTAGTTATTAACTGGAAGTAAAAGGAATTTTCTTCAGATCAGATGCTTGGGGGAAAGGAAAGAGTTGGAGAAAGGTTACTAACTAAATTTCAGTGTTGTTCCTAAATAGAGGAATCAGTAGGTCATACTCCTCCCTTAGACACATAATGGAAAAAAAAAAAAAAGGAGAGAAAATAGAGAATTTGGGTGTGATATAAAGGCATTAATGTAAAGGTAACCATGAGAACAAAAATATGAAGCTCTAAATTTTGGTTTCTTCATGGAGAATAAGCAGAATAATAGTAATGATGCTTCATAACATGTGTAACTCCTGGTACGTAGCATATGCCCAGTAGATGTGCTCTATTTTTATTAATATTTTATCTTTTCATAATTGTTACCATACTATTTATGCAAGTTTCAAACTTGCATTTTCTTAAATTTCCCATTTATTTGAGAAACAGGTGTGTCTTCTCAAATTACATGTTAATGTCTCAAATTTTATTTTTTCTACCTGTGTTATCAGACTTATATTCAAGTTCAAATTCATCTCTCCTGTATATAATTTAATATTTGTATTGAGTGACTTTTATTTATTAGGCATTGGAACTGTGTTGATTTTTCTACTTACCTGAAACTACTTTGTGTCCTGTGATTTGGGCTCTGGATTTATTCAGAAAGGATTTGCTCGAACAGGGTTGATATAGGGAAAAATAAGTGTCAGGGGTGAAGGGTTTCTGGAACAAAGTTAGCTGAAAAGTTAACAGTTTATTTTTCATACTGATGCACTTGAAGTGATTCTATAGCATCCATTTTTGTATGCATATAGTAGAAAAATGTTTTGTTGGAGTTATGCAAATTTATTGTTGAAAGATATGTGAAATACTTAAGGTCCTCCTTGTACCCAATAAATAAAATGTTTGTAGTTTTTCTCTCTTTGAGGGCAAGGACTTTTTCTTACCTCTTACCTTTTTAATAAGTGATGTGTGTATGTGTGTGTGTGTGTGTGTGTGTGTGTGTGTGTAAAACTTCCTGGAAACATAATTTACATACCATAAAATTCACCCACATTACAAGTAAGTTTGAGTTTTTGAATTTTTATTGAATTCATACAGTTGCATAACTATCACCACCACAATCTAGCTTAGTGGGTTTTTTTTTTTTTTTTTTTGAGACAGAGTCTCACTCTGTTTCCTGGGCTAGAGTGCGGTCACGTCAGCCTAGCTCACAGGAACCTCAAACTCCTGGGCTCAAGCAATCCTCCTGCCTCAGCCTCCCAGGTAGCCAGGACTACAGGCATGTGCCACCATGCCCGGCAATTTTTTCTATATATATTTTTAGTTGTCCAGATCATTTCTTTCTATTTTTAGTAGAGACGGGGTCTCACTCTTGCTCAGGCTGGTCTCTAACTCCTGAGCTCAAGCAATCCGCCCGCCTCGGCCTCCCAGAGTGCTAGGATTACAGGCGTGAGCCACTGCGCCTGGCCTAGTTTTTTTTTTAAATTAAAAATACTTGTATTTCAGATAGAACTTTCATAAAGAAGAAAGTAAAAATCAACACTACTCCTAACATTTAGAGATTATCATTGTAATTTTTTGGTGTATGTATTGTCTGTTACTTTATATACATGTGGCACCTTCAAACAATATTTATAAAACAAAATTGGGATCATATTTTGCTTACTGTTCAGTCTGTTTTTTAAATTTGGGCATTTCTACATGTTAATATTCTTTTTTAGCATTTTTGTGACTAATTAGTATTCTACAAATCAGTTAATGTTTAACCTGTTCCCCATTTTTACTAATTAGTTTATAAACAATGTTTAAGTGGACATTATTATGTCAGTCTTTGTGTTTATCTTTGATTTATTGCCTTAGGTCCAATTCCTAGATGTTGGAATTGTTAAACTAAAGGGTACGTACATTTTAAAGATTTCTGATACACATTTTCTAATTTTTTTTTTTTTTTTTTTTTTTTTTTAAGAGACAAGGTCTTGCCCTATCACCCTGGCTGGAGTGCAATGAGTAGTCAGAGCTCACCATAGCCTCAAACTCCTGTGCTCAAGAGATCCTCCCACCTCATCCTCATGCTTGTAGCTGGGACTACAAGCATGCCACCATGGCTAATTTTTCTTATTTTTCGTAGAGATGAGGTCTCACTGTGTTGCCAGGGTGGTCTTGAACTCCTGGCCTCAAATGATCCTCTCACGTCGGCCCCCCCAAAGAGCTGGGATTACAGGCATGAGCCACCGTGCCTGGCCTCAAATATCTTTTTAAAGTATAATTTATGCTTCTACCCGCTACACATTAAAATTTTTTATGCCCTAGAATCCTAGGTATTGAAAAATGTTTGCCAATTTGATAGACAAAACATAATTCAGTATTTTAATGTACGTCTGTTTGGGTATTAGTGAGATTGAGTGAGTTTTATTTGGTTTGTTACTTGTGCTCTTTTGTGAGTTTCCTTTTAATATAATTTGTTGATATTTCTCCTGAGTTTTGTTTTTTTTTTAATTTATGAGAGTTCCTCATTGAACCCTTAGTATATGCCAAAAACTATTCTAAATGATTTATATGTATTAACTCATTTACTCTTGATAACTCTGAGCTACGAGTACCATGATTGACACAGCCAGAGGTTAGGTAGCCTGCCCCAGCTCACACAGCTTAGTAAGGGATGGAGCTAGGATACAAACCCAGGCCTATGACTCCTGCTCTTAACTGTTGTGTTTTGTTGTTATACTTATTGCTGATGTATTTTCCAGTTTGCATTTGTTAATTTTGTTCATAGTATTATTTTACACAGGGGCTTTAACTTTTTATATGGAGGGACTAGGTTTTATTCATTAGCGTAAAGCTTGGAACATAATAGAGTCTCTATCTGTTGAACAAATGAAAATAAACCCCTTATCAATCTGGTGATGGTGATGACCTTTTGTTTAGTGCAATATATTTCCTCTTTTAAAGGGATTCCCGAGGGCTTCATAAATAATTTACTCTTTGGTTTTGATAAGATACAATAAGCTTATCAGCATTAGCTGTTCTACAAAGTCTATGGAAGTAATCACTGCTTTCAAAAGGAACATGTGTTATTAAACAAGTGAAGAGTTGTGAAGGATGTGTATGTATTGACAGTGATTCGAATTGTAGATTGAAGTGAAATGAAATATTCAATTGGTTCTAGTAATAAGAAATAATTTATTTTTGTATTTTTAGAAAATCAATAGATTTGACCATTGTCTAAAAAGTTTTGAATAAATTTGGGCTTAGCTTAAGAAATAAGATTTTTTAACAGGAAAAATAAAACTAAGAAACCTAATGTAAAAAGTTATCATTGCTTAAGGTGTGGACAATGTAGATGAACTCTTCAAAAGGTGTAATTTAAGATTTTACTTTTCTCTAAGTATTCTTTCTTCCTTTTCCTTGCTGGTTGACATCAGGTTACTTAGTGGTACTTCTTTAGTTTGTTCCGGGCTTGCGTATCCCTTACTTTAGTCTTTTAAAAAAGTGTAGCGATCCATATTATAAATGTATGTATATTAGGGAGAAACACAAATCAGTACATTTATTTTACAAACCATCCACAGAATATACTACATAGAGTCAAGTACTCAAAAAGCAGACACCTCAAAATGTAAACATTTATCTTGTTAACACAAACCCAGATCTGCTTTGTATAAAGTTAACAAAAGTTTAAAAAGTTTTTGAGTGCTTGTTATTTCTGTAACCTACTGGTTACAAGCAGCTCTTTCTTCAGGCCATTCTCAGCTGAGATGTTAAATTCAGACTTCTGTATTAAGTATTAATCACTTGGTTTACATGCATATGTTAATAAAATTTAGTCCATTCTGGAAGTTAAAAAATGAAATATCAGTTTTCCTTTTCCTCATTCCTACTCTTAGGGGTAACCGCTTTTAATCTTGTCAATTTTTAAATTCTTCTCTTGGTTATGTCCACTTTCAATACAGTGATACGTTTATAGCTTTATTTTATCATTTAAAAAGTTACTGACCTCAGAAAGATGAAACCAAATAGCTCTCTATACTACCTCTTCTACCAATTTCTCTTATTCTTCTTTTAAGGTTTTTCTGTTGATGGATTATTATTAAAATTTTATAAAATTGATTTAAACCTCTTTCTTGACCTATCAGTTTTAGGCGTTTTTCTCTTGACTTCCTAAGATACGAAATGAGAGCTTTAGTGCCTTTCATATTTCTGTCTACCTCATAGCCTTTACCTACCAATTAATTTTACATGGTATGTACACCTACACACCTTTCTTTTTTAACTTAATTGAGTTCTATGTTTTTGTCATAAAATCTTCTGAAAATTGAAAACAGAAAACACATAGTGTATTAGGACCCATAGAGAGGGAGATGTATTATAATACTATGTCACTAAGTTTGTTCCAGTCATGGGAGAAATGTTAACATGGGGATTGAGGCATAGCACATTTTAAAAGATGATTTAATTGTATGATACTCATTCACCTTTCAGTAGGAAAGTTTTGTTTTTGTGTGTGTGTGTGTATTCTCAGATGCAGGATAGTCATTTATGCTGCTTGTCACCTTTGTTTCATGCTCGGCTTTTTAAAATAGTATTTTAATAACTATAAAATACCTCTGAACACCCATTGCCCAACTCAAGAGCCAGAACTTCCTCTGTCGTCATTTGCCTCTCTCCCAAGCGAGAGTACCAAGTGCAGATTTGGTGTTTGTGGGTGAAGCTCATGGACTGATAGGCTTCAGTTTAGTGAGTGCGTACTGGGTCCTTGGGAGGAAAATTCTATTCCTTTCGTTGCCAGGTTCAGGAGGCCCCATTGAGCAATACGGACCTATGCTATTGCCTGTGTAGTCCTTAGGTGGCTTAGTGTCCTTATAGGCATTTCTTTGGCCTCCACCTGGAGGTGACTGTTCACCTGTGTTTGAGTGGTTGAGACTCAGTATATTGACCGTGCAGTAGGTGCTTCTTCAGAGGTGTTGATAGTGGCCGATCCTGCAGCAGATAGTTGTCTGGTAAATCAAGCTAACCTCTGTCCTTCTTTCTACTCCGGTTTTCCTTTCGCTTTCCCACCTAGAATGGCACCTGCCACTTCTGCTGTGGCTCCTGGTCTCAGCTTTCAGCTCTAGATCTTTTTGACATTCCTTAAATTATTGGTCTGACCCCATTTGCCTTTTATCTTGTAGAAAACTGTCAATCTTTGGTTCACTGGTATATCTCCATCCTTTGCTTTAATTGGTTTTGTTTTGTGATTCTTCACTGCTATTTCAGTGTACAGTGTGGAGGATATGAGCAAATGTGTTTATCTAGTGTTCTAGATTTTCTTGTTAGAAGCATCCTCCTCTGCCAGCTCATGAAATCTAAGCTTCTGGGTATGCTGTTGGCTCCTTCTCTTGCTGTTAGTTTTCAAGGATTTTTTTTCAAGCACTTTTTCAGTTGTGGCTATCCTTCGTTCTCTATTTACTAAGGAATTCCAGTGGTATGTATTAAGAACTACGTGGCCATCCTGGCCTCAATAAACATTTCCTGCTGCTACCCATCTGTAGTATGCTACTTCAAGTTGCCCACTGGAGTTGCCGCTGTATTGCAAGTCAACACCTGTACTTCATTCCCTGCCTTTGTCAGGTTTGGTTTGGGCTCTGAGTTTAGAAGCACTGTTTCCTCTGTCCTTGGCTTGTTCCACATGTTTTACCCATTACTGCCTTTGGACAGACATAAGGCCTTTCCTTATTCCCTGGGTTTCAGCTGCTTTAAGGATGACCACTTATCCCTTTCAGACACTTTGCACTTAAGGCTCTTGAAAGTGAATTGTTCATATTTTTCCTTTTTTTATGTTGGACCAAATATACGCCCTAAAATTGTTAAATCTGTCCACTTGTTTTCATATGACATAGAAATTGACGAGAAAATAATACAGTTTTATAGACAAAGTTGGGTAAGGAAGATGACACCTGTTACTGTGCTATTTTATTGCCTTGGTAAGTACAGTACAAAAAGGTTCTTTTTAACCTCAAAGTTAAATTGCAAGAATCTTTTTGTTTTGGCAGCATACTATCTATTATGATAATTTACGGCTGAATAAAAGCTTACCTAGTCAACTTTTATATTTTCATGATAACCTGGATTAGGGAGCAAAAGTATATTTCATATAGGACAGTGAATATTCATAATGTTTTAGGTGCCTTTTTTATTTTGGGAGCAGAGGGACAAAGAGGCACTATTCCCCAAACACGAACTAGTTGATCCAGAAGAGTAAATAACAATCCAATATTTAAAAATTTGTGTCTGTAATCCAGATTTAAATAACAGTTTACCTTCTAGCTTTATAAGCAGGTTTATGAGAAATAGAGGGAAAAAAAGCTGATATCAGGATTGTTCTTAAGTTGGATAATACAAATATCTACTGGGCTTAATCTTTTGTAAACAATGTCCAACAAAACAGTATGGTGAAAGCCTCACTTTTTAGAATGAGGTATTAAAAACTTAACCAAGGTAGTTGCTCCAAATTTTTTGAATATTTTTGCAAATTAGATGGCTTTAAATTATAAAAGGAAAATGTTTTTTTTATCTACTTACTGTTTTTCAAAACTGTAAAGCTACATTGTGTTTCTTCCTTAAATACAAAATTGTGGTATGGTATGATTTGTCATTTGAGATAATCTTGGATATTATTACTGGGCTTAATAACAGTTGTTATGCATTGAGAAGACAGAGGCTATTTCTATATCTCAAGCATCATTAACTACAGATGAAAAGTTACCAGTTATTCTACATATATTTTTTACAGAGAGAACATGTAATTAACATACTGCATTTGTAAAAAGTTAATGATTAATTGTGTACTTAGAAAACTTATTTTCTTTACTAGGATTTCTAAAAATATGTTTTATGTAACGAATATTCTAATTTAGCGAGTTAACTATTTTTAAACATTTTGTATGTTTATTTTCTGATTCTAAAAGTAGTACTTACTGATGCTTTCCTAAACTCCACAATTTAAGTAACTTTAAAAAGGATTTATGCTAAGCTAAACATTTAAATTCGGGATGTTTTATCCCAGAGCATCTGTCACCAAGCAGATGATGTTTCCTTGTGTCTGTAGACCCAAAGGAAAGTAGGAGTGACAAGAGTTTTAATTTTTTTCCCCTTCAAGGATGGGAAAGTTTTGTGATACAAAGAATGTTTAAGAGGTGAACCAGGAACAGTCCTGTTGACATGGGAAATGCCGTGTTTACTGCTGTGGATTGGAGGACAAGGCTGGGTTAAGATTGTTTTATCAATGTGGAGGGAATAAGAACCTGGGAGAACTAACCAAAATGTTAAAGATGTATGGATAATGGTGTGAGTGAAATTGGCTTTAAAACTTTTCTATTTCTCCTCTTTCCTTTATCCTTCTGAATTAAAGGAGGCTCAGGAGGGTTATACATAGTTCAAAAACATACCAAATGATGTCAGAAGTTTAAAGTACTGAGATGAGTCTTTTCAGGGAATGGATTAATACTTTGGGTTAAAGAGAGTGATTTTCAAACCTATCTTAAGCCTTGGCTAGTAGATGTTGTAGATGATAGCATGAGGAATGATTCTGAGCTAATTTTACCTTTAAATATATTTTCATACAAGAAACCAAGAGACTTGATACATGACTGATAACATTGATTACTTATAGATACTGTTAAAAGATTGGGAGAGCTTTAATTTTTATCTTTAGGATCTTTATGTTATGCACAGTTTCTAAAATGTAGTTTCTTTGCTTATAGAATGAAAGGTTAATATTAGATGATCTTTAACTTTTCTTTCAGGTTTAGAGGTCAGTTACCGATCTCTCTTCCCCCTTTAGAAGCTTTTTCAGTCTTCATTTCATGGAACTTTACGTGGTTTCATCCAGAATTCCTGAATTGAGAGAACATGGGAAGAAATTAAGGGACAGGTGTGGCTGATGGGTGCTTGGAGATGGTGGAGAAGTGGCTTTACTTTTCTTAAGGGGCAAGATTAGTGTTAGGGATAGGACCAGCATGGACTTCTCTTGGAATCTGATGGTTGAAATATGCGCTGTCTTAATGCAGTGTATTTTATTTCCACATGCTAGAAGTTTTTCTGGAGACATTTACAGACATTCTCTATGGAAAAATATATTGAAAAATCACTAACTTCTCCATGGTGTGGAATGAATCTATTCCATTTAGAAGGAGATAATTGCAAGGATAGGTGGGACAAGTTGATCTATTTTAAAATAAAATTGTATCTTTTATAAGGCACAAATGGGAACTGTGTCTCCTTGACATGTTTCAAAGTATTTCTCTGAATATGTAAGATTAAAGAAACTCTCTACCACTCAGAATTGTCAGAACACTGATGTTCTTTAAAACTATCTTTGTAGCTGTTAGTATGTACTGACAGAGTTGAAGTTTTTTTTAATGTTTTATTCATTATTAGAAATTTTGCATATGACTATGTCTTTATATTATGGTTACGTCTTAGTTGAACTTGGTTTCTAGATATGAGTGTTATATACTTGGTCCCACTCATATTTTTAGCCCTATAGGTTAATACTTAATTTGGGTTTTATTATTTTAAAATTATTTTTGAAATTAATATATATTAAAATGTATGATAATAAAAAAATGCTTTTTTTTTCAACCAGAGAAAGCTTGAGAGTTCAGGGAGCTGTGCTTTCTGTTATGCCCACCTCTTCGGTCTTTCCATTATAGAATAAAAATGCTTCACAGAATTTCTCTAAAATGTGATGTTTGAGAATCTATTTTAATGTATAGAAAGACATTTACATAATGCTTTTGAGTAGGTGGGGAAAAAGTTGAAATGTTGATGGCAGCATCTTTTAGAAAAACTCATCGTCTATATAGTAAAAAGTTAAAATTACAACAAATGCACTATTTTAACTGTATTCTGTGTGTATTACCATTGGATTGCCTTTGGAGTGAAAAGTAGAATGTTTCTTGTCCTTTATAGTTGTTGTTAATTTTGTTCTAAACCTGAAAGTGTTAACAGCAACTTGAAAATGTGACAAAGCTCAATTTCATTTCTTGTTTATTGCTTGTTTTCCTATTGGACAATTGGAAGTAGCTCTGCCCTGGCAACTAAAATAGGCTATTTGCATAACGTAGTTTGATTGGCTAGCATTCTGACTAACAGTTCCAATCATATGGTGTCGGTTTAGTGGTAGGCTATGCTAATTAGCCGCTGTTGCTGGGGTTCAGGATGGTTTCTGTGTGCTGTTCTGCTGCATTGTGTTGCCTGGTGAGAGACATTGATAAATGAGCGTTTAATGATCTGCAGCAGTTCCCACTCACTGCGGGCAGGCGGATTTTAGAACAGAAGTGGAAATAAGGATTTAATTGCTCTGTTAAATACCTGTAACCAAAATATGTGTATTAAATCATAGAAATTAAGTTGTGTCACATCTTTATCTAATTAAATACTTATAACACAAAAGGAAAATACTTTAGCTTTGTCTCTTAAATATAACTCAGGTGGCAGCGCTATGCACAGGTTTTTTCAAACTCTGTTCATTAAAATTGATCATTTTCCAGATTAGAAATAGTACCGTTGCATTAAGTAGCATATTTGATTTTTCTCATGACGGTGACCTTTTATAAAGATACATGTTTGTATTTAATAAAATGGTGCAAGCTTTTGGGCAGAATTTATCTTGTACGGCCCATGTAATCTAGCAAATAGGAGCTTGAACTTGAATCCCCTGTTACTCAATTCGAAGATCATTCACTGCCTCTTGGTATCATTACCTTTGTAATTTAAGTCAGATATTTTAACTATTGCCTGTACTGTTATCTTTGGTTTATATTAAGTCTTTATTGGGCTGTTAGCTGGGAAGTTCTTTAGGAAAAGGATCCCTTATGTTCTTTGTTCAAGGAACATAAGAGGTGGAGAATAAACATGTGTGATGTTAGATAAAAATGCAAGATAACTATACAGAAAAGTGACACAGGATTTATCTGGAAGGGTATAGGGAAAAAAATTTCACTAGGCGTTTTGATGAGAGGGACATGGGAAAAGGCTTGAAAAGGAAGCCCTTAGAACTTGTGTTAGGTTTTAAATATGATTTAGGATTAAAATAGCCAGAGTAATAAGGAAGAATGTTTTAGGGTGAGGGATACATGAGCCAAAGTGGATGTTTCTGGTATTATTCAGTTATCAAACATAGGTTGGTCACAATGATCAAGACCCTCCAGTGTTTTGGATGTTTTAGTGCCCAAGTTTCCAAACAGGCTGGTGTCATCCCCTTAACACAAGAGCTGGTATCCTACTGTTGCAGCTAGCATTGTCTTTGGCTTTTCTTCACTTGGTTTTGTGTTAAGCAGTGTTCATTGTGTCTGTTGGTTAAAGGATAGGGACTCTTTTACCTTATCTTATCCCTCCTTTTGGCCCTAAACCATTGAAACGCAGGCACCAAAAATATTCCGTGTGAATTTAGATGTTTGTATTAAATTTCTTAAAAAGTTTATCCCTTGAATTGTTCTGTCCTTTATTTAAAGAGCCTAGTAAAATTAGATAGATAAGCTAATGGAACAATTTTACAGACTTGCCAAGAATGAAAACAAAAATTAAACCTTAACATTTGATTATTAATTATACTTTCCTGGGCATATATACTGAAGATGTATTCTAAAATAAGTTTACAAAAATGCTTTATTCAACCATGAAAGAGGCATAGACTCAGAAAATGTATAATTTAACAGGTGGGTAAGATATGTCCTTACATAACTATATTACGTGGTAGAGTATCCGTGCTGCAAGAGAGATTCAGAAAAGGGAGTGATTTTTGCATCAGGATTAGGAAAAGATTCTTGGTGAAAATGTTATTTCACGTGGTCTTGAGGAATGAGCAGTATTTTAACAGGTGAAACTGTAAGGTTGCAGGGTGTGGAAGACGCTATTTGGAGATCTGTTTAGAAAATTTAGTTTACTCGGGGAGATTATGTTTTTGAGGGCCGTCAGGGGTAGATAACATAGGCTCTGAAGTTTTTCTTGTAAAAAGTGGGGAATTTTTGAATTCTTTATAGCAGTTTTTCACAATGTATTTTTAAAAACACACGCCCTCTGTGAATGTTTACAAGTTTCAAAATAGACATTTCTTTGCTTTTTAAAATACGACAACATGATATTGACTAATTCCAAGGTGTTTGGTGTAAGCAACTGGAAGGTTTGAATTGCTGTCTCCTGAAATGAGATATGTTTGTAGGAGAAGCAGATTTTGAGGGGGGGGGCGTGATGGGGAGTGTACCTATAAAAGGTCAGGTTTTGAATGGGTTAAAACTTTTAAGAACAGCTTTATTGTGTTATAATTGGCATACAATAAACTTCACATTATTAAAATTATTATTATTATTAAATTCAATTTGATGAATTTTGACAGGTATTACCTGTGAAACTTTCACCACAATTAAGATAGTGAACCCATCCATTCTCCAAGTTTTGTTGTCCTTTTTTGTAATTGTGCCCAGGCCCCCTGAACCCCAATCCCCTAGGTGACTACTGATCAGCTTTCTGTCAGGATTCATTACTTCACCTTTTCTAGAATTTTATATAGACAGAATTATATAATATGTTCTCCTTTTTGTGTGGTATTTTCACTCAGTGTGGGTTTTTTTGAGGATCTTCCATGTTGTATTATGCATCAATAGTTCATTCCTTTTATTGCTGAGTAGTATTTCATTGAGTGGATATACCACAATTAATTCATTTACTTTTTGAAGGATATTTGGGTCATTTTTGTCTGTTACAAAATAAAGTTGCTGTGAAGAATATACTTTTTTGTATAGATACATGTTTTTATTTATTTTTGTTTCCTAGCAGTGGAATGATTTGATCATATGGTGGGTGTACGCTTAACTTTTTAAGAAACTGCAAAATAGTTTTCCAAAGTGGTTGTGCCATTTTACATTTATTCCCATCAGCACTTTAGGAGAGTTTTACTTCCTTTACCTCTTACCATATTTTATGGTCAGTCTTTTTAATTTTAGCCATTCTAATACCGGTGTAGTGATATCTCATTGTGTTTCCGAGTGACTAAAGATGTTAAGCATCTTTGCATGTGCTTATTTGTTCTCTGTACATCATATTTGGTGAAGTGATTGTTCAGATTTTTTTGGTTGTTATTGAGCTTCGAGAGTTTCTTGTGTACTTTGGATACAAGTCCTTTATCAGGTATATTATTAATATTTGCAAAGATTTTTTTCCTAGTCCGTAGCTTTTCATTCTTTTAAAAATGTCTTGAAGATCAGGTGTTTTAAATTTTTATGAAGTCTCATTTATCGATTTGTTATTTTATGAAACATGCTTTTGGAAAATTTTTGCCTAATTGTCCTATGATCAAAAAGTTTTCCTTGTATGTTTTTTCCCCCTAGATTTTGTAGTTTTACGTTTTACATTTAAGTCTGTGATCTATTTAGAGTTAATATTTGTAAATGGTGCGCTGCAAAGTATAGGTCAAGGATCACCTTTTTTGCAGTGGTTATCTAGTTACTGTAGAACCATTTGTCGAAAGGACTGTCTTTTCTCCACTGAATTACCTTTATACCTTTGTTGAAAATCAATCTTCCATGTATGTGAAGGTTTATGTACTTTCTATTCTGTTACATTAATCTATTTGTCTGTCTTGATGCCAATACCATATATAAGTATTACAATCAGGTAGTGTGAATTCTCAACTCCCCTCTTTTTCAAAGTTTTTATGATTACTGTAGGTCCTTTGCATTTCCATATGAATTTTCAAATGAGTTTGTTAATTTCTTCAAAGAAAGTCTGCTGGGACATTGATTGGGATGGTGTTAAATCTATAGATAATTTTGGGGAAGAATTGATATTTTAACAATACTGATTCTTCAGACCTGTGCACATGATACAGATCTTCATTTATTTAGCTTTTTCTTTAATTTGTAAATTTTCAATGTACAAATCTTACATATATTTTGTCAGATTTATGCCTAAGAATTTCATATTTTCAATACTATTATAAGTGATCTTTAAATTTCACTTTCTAATTGTAGTTACAGTGCTAGTACATAGACATACAATTGATTTTCATATATTGCTCTTAATATTCTGGAAACTTGCTAAAAATCACTAACTCTAATGGCTTATTGGTAGATTCTATCATATTTTCTCCAATCATGTTGCCTGTGATGAGAGATAATTTTGCTTTCTTTCCAGTTTGGTTACCTTGTGTGTATTTCCTTTTCTTGCCTTACTACATTGGCTCCAGTCTCCATGGAATATGGAATATATATAGAACACAGAATACAATGTTGAATAAAAGTGGTAAAATAGGACATCGTGTCTTGTTCCTCATTTTAGAGGGGGAAACAGTTTTTCACTGCTAAGTATGATGTTAGCTGTTGAGTTTTTTGTCAGTGTCCTTTATCAGATTGAGGAACATGCCTTCTGTTCCTGCCTTAATGAAAGTTTTTTTTTTTAAATCAAGAATGGATATTGGATTTGTCAGATGTTTTTTCTGCGTCTACTGAGATTACCACGTGGTTTTTCTTTTTTAGTTAATTTGATGAATTACATTGATTGCTTTCTCGATGTTAAACTGATACTGCATTTCTGAAATAAAGGCCACTTGGTTATGATATATTGTCCCCTTTTTTAGGTAGTTTAATTTAATTTATTATGATTTTGTTTAGAATTTTTGCCTCTTATGTTCATGAAGGATATTGGCATTTTACTGATTTTGTTTTATTGATATCTACTCTGGATGTTTCTTTGTTCTGTTAATTTTGGATTTCATTTGTTCTTTTTCTAGTTTATTAAGGTAAAAAGCAGAAATCATTGATTTGTGAACTTTTTCTAATAGAGGTGTTTAGTGCTATAATTTTCTCCCTAAGTATTGCTTTAGCTCTTTGAAATATTTTGATATATTTCGTTATCATTCTGTTCAAATTGCTTTATAATTTGCTATTTGATTCCTTCATTTGAGTTCTTCATTAGAACTGTTTTGTTTATAAGTATTTGGGGACTATGTATCTTTCTGTTACTGTTTTTCAATTTATGTTCATTGTCATCAGAGAACATACTTTGACCTTACCATAGTATGCTTTAATTTCTCTGCTACTGATTTTTTTTACTGCTTTTTAATAGAGTTTATTTTTACATGTTATTAACCCCACACTACATTATAATTGTTGTTTAAACATTTACTGAAATGAGATTTAAATAGAATTCTTATACTATTATCCACGTAGTTAACTTTTCTGATGGTCTTCCTACCTTTGTATAGGTCTATATTTCCATGTAGTTTAATTTTCCTTTATCCCGAGTACTTCTATTAACATTTTTTATAGTGCAGGTTTACTAGTGATGCATTCTTTCACCTTTTATGTGTCCAGAAATACTTTTTTGCTTTTGGTTTTGTCAGATATTTTTACTGGGTATAGAATTCTAGGTAACACTCTTTTCTTTCAGTAATTTAAATTCTAGGTAACGCTTTTTTCTTTCAGTAAAGATGTTGCATTGTTTCTTACAGGAAATTTTCTTTAATCCTTACCTTTATGCTTTTGTATATAGATATGTCTCTTTTTTTCCCCGTTTTTAAGATTTTCTGCTTATTGGTTTTCAGCAGTTTGATTATGATGTGCCTTGGTGTAGTTTTCTTTGTGTTTCTTGTGCTTGGGGTTTGTTGAACTTCTGGATCTGTGGGCTTGTTGTTTTTATCAGATTTGGAAGATTCTTGACCATAGTTTTTTCCGATTTTTTTTTTTTTTTTTTTTGCTCCCCTTCTCCCATCTATCAGGAAGTTAGTTACATGTATATTAGGCTGCTTAAGATTGTCTCAGAACTCAGTGAATGTCTGTTAATTTTTTAATCTCTTTCTCTGTTTTATTTTTTTCTGTTTTGACATCCAGTTTCAGGTGTTGAGTAGTCAGTTGGAATTCTGAAATAGTTTCATTGCTGTGTCTTGAAGGTCACTAGTCTTTTTTTTTTTCCTGCAATGTCTAATCTGTTATTAATCTCAGTGTGTTTTATCTTTCACATTGTGGTTTTCATTTCTGGAAGTTCAATTTGAATGTTTTAAAAAATGTTTTCCATGATGCCCCTTAAATATTTGACAATATGGAGTACGGTTATTATACCCGTTGTAATGTCCATGTCTGTTCATTCTAACAGCTGTGTCAGTTCTGGATTGGTTTCCATTGATCGATCTCTCCCCTACCCCTTATGGGTTGTGTTTTCCTGCTTCTTTGCATGCCTGGTAATTTTTGATTGTGTGCCCAGACATTTGTGAATTTCTGCTTTGTTGGATGCTGAGTCTCTTCATGTTTCTATAAGTTGTCTTTGGCCATTATTCTGGAACAATCAGGTTTTTTGGAAATAGTTTGACCTTTGAGTCTTGGAAGATTTTTTAGATGGGACTGGTGCAATATTTAAATAGTTTCATGATAATTATTCTTCACTACTGAGGAGATACTGCCCTGTATAATTATCTAATGCTCTGTGAATATTGATCTGGTTGATGAGTCTGTCTCCTAGCTTCCTGTGGTTTGCTGGCAATCTTGGGTATTCCTTGCATCATCCTGATGCCTGCCTTCATCTTCACATGGCATTCTCCTTATGTGCATGTCTGTCTCTGTCTAAATTTCTCTGTTTGATAAGAATACCAGTTGTATTAGATTAGTGCTTACCCTAATGACCTCATCTTAACTAATTGCATCTGCAGCAAAACTGTTTCCAAATACGGTCACATTATTGAGGGGACACAGTTCAACATATAACCTCCCCCTCCCCACCCAGTGGTATTTCCTGAACATGCCACTTTTGTGCTTTTAGGCATATACTCATGTTCTCTCAGCTTGGAATGCCCTCTTTCCTTTCCTCTACTCGTCTTTCTTAAAAGCCACCTGCTAATCAGAATTAATCTCTATTTGGAAGGTTTTATTTAAATTGTGCCTTTTATTACAAATATTTACATAGCTATTTCCTGCACACACTTGTAGTATTTTTGAGGACCTGCAGAGGATTTGTTTTGATATTGTGCCCCAGTTCTTTCATCATCCCCCAGTATCACCTGTAGTAACTCTATAACTAGTGGTTGCTTGAATTGAACATATTAAGGAGTGTGTCTGAGCAGATGTTTGCAGGAATGAGATACTCCTTAATAACTTTAGGAAGGATAGGAGGCTTAGGACTCCAGAATCAGGGAATTCACTTTGAATATGATTATAGTAAGTCAGGCATGCATTAATTTATTAATTGAGCCTACTAAGTAAAGAACCCTTTGCTGCTGTCTGGAATAGGCCGGTGAAAATTTCATAATTTGCCTGTATCCTCACGGACCTTACTGTCTAAAGAGTTATGAGGTAAAAGAACAGAGAAGATGGATATGAAAGGTTTTCCTAAGGAACCCTAGACAGAATGATGGGCCATGCAATGTGGAAGATAGAGAGTTAATGAAGCATAATGTCAAGCCTTGAGGAGTGGGAGAGTATTGTTGGTGGAAACAGGAAATCAGCCAAAGGCATTTTGGTGGGGAGAGAAGATAAATTAGTTTGCTCCTAGATAAAATGAGTAGAATGTGTAAGTAGAAAATTCAGAATGAATGGTGAATCAGTAGATGTTCTTGCTTTGCCATGAAAGAGAGGAGAGAGGACGCCAGCAGTAAGTTGGGTTAGAAGGGCTGACAAGAGTCAAGAGCAGAGATTTTATGGGTAGGTGATAAACTGGAAATGTTTGGAGGAAGATTGAGAGTGACTGGGGAAGTGGGAGGTGACACTGCAATGATCATTTCCATTTTACAAATGAGGAAACTGGGGCACAGAAAATTAAGAAAGGTACCCAAGGACACAGCGAGTAAGTGGTGGAGCCAGAATTCAAATCTGGACAGTATGGCTTTAGAGTCGGTGCTCTGAGGCACTACCCTCTGCAGCCTGTGATTATTTTTCTTTAAATCTATTAACTTATTTAATATGTTACGTTTTTCTTTCATAAGGAAACATTATTATAAAGTTAGAATATCAGCCTCACTTGTCACTTAACAGAAGGCAAGAGTAAAAATAAATATAGGGAAACCAGAGCAATTCAGTTAAATTTATGCAACTTACAGAATGCATACCTGACAAGAATGGAATTGTTTTTATGATCAGTTAGTAACTAAGGGATATTCTGCTAGATGTCAGGTAGTTTCAGATAATGATGAGATGCTGTGTAAGATAAGCAACAAATATTTGTTGAACACTTACTGTGCCAAGTATTTCCTCTTGGTGTTGGGGATATAGTAGTGAATAAGACAACACCCCTTGCTTTTGTGGAGCTTGTTTTTTAATGGAGACACACAGTAAATACCTAAACAAGTAGATGGTTGGAGAAGATGCAGTTTTTGGTAGGAAGATCAGGGATATGCTTTATTTCTGTTTCATTTAACTTGTTTCAAATGAGCAAATATATCTACAGGATATACTGGGTTATATAAGTGCCAGTCACAGTCATGCATAAGATCTCGCAAATCTGTTATATCCTGAACAACTTAACACTTTTTTTTCCCCAATTGGAGTAGAGAAATAGCAGTTTGCTCACATAAAAGTCTAGGAATTTCCATATAAAAGAGTAGTCATTTATAATCATCGTCCATTTTGTCACTAAGCCAAGAAAAAGTTCCAGAATTCAGCGCTCTGCCCTTAACAATATTAGCAGTCTTAACATTTTTATTGAAACTCATTTGAGGGTAAGGGCTTCCATGCTTTTAAAACAGTAGGTAGATTTTGCTCCGAGAGTATCTTGGGCATTAAGAAAAGAATTTAGTAATGTGCAGGAAAATTTAGTTGATGAAAATCCTTGCTAGTGACCTTTGCCTACTGTCCACATTTCTGAATAGGTAATGTGGAAGAACATTCTATTTCTGAAAGTTTGAAAAAGTTTTCCTGAGCATCAGGTCTATCAGTTAACTCATTTTCCATAAAATAGATCACACTGCAGTGTCTTATTTTAGTTATCTCCTAAGAAGTGATGTCTCCAAAAACATGGACATATTTACTGTTTTCCAGAACACATTGAACTAAATGTGTTACTGTTAAGATAAATACTGCAGTGGGTACAACTAAGGAAACAAAGCTAACAAATACCATCTTTTAAAATTTCAAAATGAAAATAGCGTATTCAGGTCCATGGGGGAAATTTTTAAAATTTTAGTTGACTCTTTTTTTGTACTTAATAGTGGGAAAATTGGCACTGCTTTCCAGCAATTAAATATTCCTGTCCTGACATTTGAGGATTTACAACATAAAGGCAGATTTCAAATTCTTGATTTTTGAATTAGTGTGGTGTTTTAGAGTTTGTAAAGTTTGTTCACATGTGTTATCTCATGTGCACCTCGCAGAGATGCTGGTGGAATGGCTTCTCATCCCCGCTTGACAGGAATGGCAGATGAGCCTTGGAGAAGGTCATGGTCACACAGTGAATTAGTAGATCTGAGGCTAAAATTGGCTTATTTAACGTATTTACTAAATGCCTGTTGTATGTTGTAGTTGCTGTAGAGATCAAAATTAGAGGCACTGTGCTGGCACCCCTGCTTCTGGCTGTCAAAGCATACCGCACAGCACAGGTGGATGTCCTGCTCCCTTTGTGCTCCCTCGGCAAGTCTGAGGCATACAGTTCTTGACAAGAGTCTCTGCTCTGCCTCTTGATATTAGTCTTGCTGCTGTTCCTCATCATCAGCACTGTCCTTCTCATCAGTGATAGTGATGGCTTAGGAGGGGAAGAGAGGGCACTTACCAAATGATTATAGAAATGTATAATCTTGTGTCTACTCTGCCAATAGAAGAACTTACTTCTTTTTGTATACTGTTCCTCCCTGTTAACCCGTGATTGGATCTCATGATTCGAGTCAGTTGAGTCAGACAGTGTTTTTTGAGTGCCTATTATGTGCCCATTCACTAAAGATTTGCAGTGAAGCAGCAGTTCCATCCTCAGAACCTTACGTTATAGTTGAGGAAAGTGACAATAACACAAATGCATGTAACATAAAAATAAAGGTAGAAATGTATTTTTGTCATATTTATAAATATGAAAGTATACATATACACACATTTTTATATGGGAACCTCACACTAACCTTGCTTCCATCCAAGCCTTGAGACCGCAAATCCACCCTGCTGCCTCTTTTTGTCAACAAAGTTTTATTGGTACACAGCCATGTTGATTGGTTTACGTATTGTCCGTGGTTACTTTTGTCAGCTTGGGCAGAGTTTTATTAATTGCAACAGAAATTGCATGTTCCACAAGGCCTAAAACATTCATATCTGGGCCCTTTAAGAAAAAGTTTGCTGATCCCTACTCAAGATTTTGCCCGCCATTGTACTCAAAGGTATGGTTCAGCTTCGGAGCTAGAAAGTAAAGCTTGATTTGAGTAGCTAACAGAAATGACATGTGGTTGGAACTTTGAGGTGGAGTGGGTGGTTTTCATTCTGTAGGTGTCGGATCACTATAATAAGTGAAAAGGTGTAAGTGACTAAGTAATCTTTGCTTTGTGCTTTCAAAAGAGCATTTATGTTGGTGTTTTCTAGTAAATATGAATTGTGTGTGGTGATTATTAAAAGTGTATTAAAATTATGAATTAATAAGTATATATAAACTAGACAATGAAAGCCCTAGTTACTAATGAGTAAGGAAGAGGAGATTTTTGTTACCGTTTGGCTTTTATGGTAGGAGGCATGGCTTTTTTGCCTTCCATGATTCTTTTAAACTGTGAAAGGTATCCAGATACCATGTGGCCAGAAAAATGACTAGTCCGTACTTGAGAACCTTTTTCATCCGGAGAAATATGTTGTGATATAAGGTGAGAAACTGTGTTCCAGTCTTGATTTTGCCACCAGCCTTTGATAGTCATTAAACCTCTCTGGGTTGCAGCTGCCCCTCTATAAATTGAAGTGGGGGAATTAGATGTCTTACAGGGTCCATTTATTCACTCACTCACTGAATAAATATTTAGCGAGTGCCTTTTATGTGCTGGCACAAAAGAGTTGCGTAGGACACCTTTGCCTTCCTGTAGTTGGATGGGTGAGCAGAGAAATCATTCTGATACAGTTGGGGTGAAGTGTTCAGATGGTCTAGCCTAGGACAGCAGGTAAAGGAGCTTGAGAGAGTGCCCAGTCCAGCCTGGCGGGGGGAGTGTTGTGGTGGGGTTTGGGATGGCTCTTTGCTTCTTTCACTCATTTGTTTATTGTCTACTTTAACCCTTTGCTTTGTTGTTGTTATAAGAATACAAAAGATAAATAAGACCAGTCCTTCCCTTAGGGGCATTAATTGTGAGAGCATACTGACGACTTTAGCAGGTAGCATGCTTGCTGTGTTGAAATAAGGACAGAATATTGTCACGTGCCAAATAACGTTTTGGTCAACGACAGACTGCATGTATGACAGTGGTCCCGTAAGGTTATAATGGAGCTGAAAAATTCCTGTTGCCTAGTGAGTTCTTGATGATCCTGACCCTTTGTAGACCTAGTTAAATGTGTGTGTTTGTATCTTAATTTTTAACAAAAAAGTTTAAAAAGTAAAAATAAAAAATTTTAAAAATAAAGCTTACAGAATGAGGATATAAAGAAAATATTTTTGTACAGGTATGCATGCCTGTGTTTTAAGCTAGGTTTTGTTACAAAAGAGGCAAAAAGTTAAAAAATTTTTTTTAACGTTTATGAAGTAAAAGTTAACACTAAGCTAAGGTTAGTTTATTATTGAAGAAAGAATTTTTAAAAATGAAGTGTAGCCTCAGTGTACAGTGTTTGTAAAGTCTACAGAAGTGTACCATAACGCGCTGGGGCCTTCACACTCACTCACCATTCACTCACTGACTCACCCGGAGCAACTTCCAGACCTGCAAGCTCCATTCATGGTAAATGCCCTATACAATTGTTTTTTGTTATTTGTACGTTATTTTTACTGTACCTTATCTGTTTAGGTATGTTTGGATACAGAAATACTTACCATTGTTTTAAAACTACCTACAATATTTAGTATATAGCACTATGCAGCACAGGCTCGTAGCCTAGGAGCAGCAGGTTATATACCATATAGCCTAGGTGTGTAGTAGGCTGTGTCATCAGAGTTTGTATAAGTACACTCTATGGTGTTCACACAACAACGAAATCACTTAAGGACACATTTCTCAACATGTCCTTGTGGTTAAGCAACACAGGCCTGCTCTAAGGGAAAGATGGAGCAGGAGAGCAGTTCCCTCTTAAGTTTCTGGGAAGGTTTCTTAGACAAGATGACATTTGATCTGTGTCTTGAGGTTTGAATTCAGGATTTCTAGGAGCAGAAAAGAGGAGAGCAGGGACAACATTCTAAACAGAGAACAGTTGTGCTCTGGCACTGTTGAACGGTGAGGACATCGGTGCAGCTGAGGGAAAGGATGTCACAGGGGAATGGGATGGAGAGAAATAGTGGGAAATGGGACAAGAGGTGTAAACATGTAACCTGGAAACTCTGGATGTTTAAAGTGTTGGTAATTTTGAAACTTTTAAAGACATGAACTTTGACAGTAGTGGGGAGAATGAACTGAAGGGGTGGAGACTGGACAAGGAGCAGTTACTGTAGGAAACCTACCTCCACACACCCCACCCCTGCACCTCCCCTTTTGGATTAAGATCTTGACAGAGGGTGTGGAAATAAGCAGTTGCGTTTGTGAGACATTCCAGAGGCCAAAGTATGTATTTAGAATGTAGCTAGATTGTGTGTGAGTGTGTATTTGTGTGTTTGTGGTAAAGGGATTGAGGAGGTGGAAGTAAGACAGAGAGTAAGACTTAGGTTTCTAGCTTGAGAGGATGGATGGGTGGAGATGCTGTTTATAGAACTGGGTCAAACTTGGCACTACTGCCTGCTCCCAAGCTTGTGCAGACACAGTTAAATATAGCATGCCATGCTTTCTGACTGAGGCTGAAGTTAGCTTTGGAATCTTTTCTCTAACAGTGAGTGCTCCAGACAGCCACTGCCAGTCTGTTGCGCTGGAGACGAAACCTGTTTGCCTTCTCTGTTGTAAGAGATGAGGAGGGGAAGGGGAAGAGGGAGAGCCATCTCACCCCACTCCAGTTCCTCTTTTCCCTGTTTTATTTTCTTTAGAACATGTCATTTTCTGATATTATCACACTCACTTGTTTATTGTGTGGCGATTCTGCTCTCTTCAATAAAATACAAACTCCAAGAGGCCTGAGATTTGCCCATCATTTTCACATTTATGTCTTTAATGCTAAGAACATTGTCTAGAACAGCTCTGTCTGATAGAAATAGAAGCCATTTGTGTAATTTAAAATTTTCATATTTTTTTAAAAAGTAAGAAACAGTAAAATTAACTTCAGTAATACATTTTATTTTACCTGGTATGTTGAAACATTATTTCAACTTCTAATCAAAATAAAAAATTATTAGTGAGAAATTTTACATTTTTGATTTTTTAATACTAAGTTCTCGAAATCTTGTGTGTGTTTTACATTTATAGTTCAACTCAATTCTGACTAGCAGCTACATTTCAAGCATGCAATAGCCACATGTGACTGCTGGCTACTGTATTAGACAGTGCAGGTTTAGAACATAGCAGGGGCTCAGTAAATATTTGTCGAATGAATGAAGGAATGAGAGGAAGGTGGGTTGGTTGTTAAGGGTTATATGTAGAATCAAGGAAGGGTTTTGCTCTCATAGTGAGGCAGTTGAGCATATTTATGTGTTTAAGACAGAAGAACTAGGAGAGAGAGAGGTAGGAGGTACCTGGAGACAGAGAGCTAATTGATGGAGGAGGTCCGGAGGGGGTAGTTGGGAATGGGATCTGCGGCTCAGATAGACAGGACGAGTGACTTCTTGCTATCTCTTCCCCTTTGAAGAAGGATATTCTTTAGTTATGTTAATATTTTGAGGGACCCAAATCCAAATCCAGTTTATTTAGCATAAATTCTAATTGAATGGTGTTATAGCTGTTCCTTCCTGTATTTTAGGTGTTGGATAGTTGAGGGTCCTTTTTAAGGTCTTAAAGGTGTTTTCCCTAATGACTTAAAAAAAAGGAAAAGAAAAACATCCTTTTTTCGGTAAGAAGTAGGAAAAGTATTATTGGCATGTATCAATGTTTTTACTTTGGTATCATTCAGCTAGAAAAAGAAATATTTTCTGTATTAAAAGTTAACTTATCAAATCTGATTTTTAGCATTATGATTATATTTGGAATTATATAAAATTTTACAGCCTGAATATAAATCAATGTTGTTTTCCCAAAATTGCCCCTCAGCCCTCACATACTTGAGTTCTTAAACAGTCCTACATAGTCTCGCATATTATGAGGTGTATTCTCCATGACTTGACTTTGAGTAGCAAAGTTCTATTTGAGCATGACACATAGGCATGGAGCACCCTCTTTCAATGGTAGTTGTGAAAGCCTTTGGAGGTCCTTGATGGAATAAATCTGTAAATAGTGAAGCAAAGAAGTTAATACAGATTTTCGAGGTTATAACCTCACATTTTCAGATATTGATACTGTAAATAGAACTTTCAAAGACCCATTTTAAAAAGTATTGTAATAAGTGGAAATCATGAATATACCCATTGGATTAATGGAAAACATCACTGTTTCTAATGTTAAAAAATTTTATCTCATTATTTTTTGGGATAAAATGACCAGTTATCATATAGGGATTCAAAAAGTGTTATATCTAAAACAACTTAGAATTTGATATGCTCTGGAAAACCTAGATGACTTAAAAGGGATTTAATGATGACAAAGGCAGTGATGTTGAAGGTGGAAGTAGGCTTTTAACTGTATTGATCTGCTCCTCTCATACATATGCATACAGATTTTGATATGTAATACTGATCCTGTTGGTAAATGTGAGATCTCTTTGCTTTTGGGACAGCGTTATGTTCCTGATTGGGGTATGCTCAGGCAAATTTGATAATGTCAAAACTGGAAGTAATTGTAGAGGGTGGTTATTCAGGGGTGCTCAACTTTTTCTTCTGCTGCAGCATGCTAGAGCAGGTTAGGTTGCATTCTGGTCAAAAACAGAGGCTGCCAGGACAGTGCTTGGGGGATGGGGGAGGGAGAAAGAGGTGCATATATTTTGAAGGAGCCCCCCATGAATAATGATACTACCCCTATGTGTGAGGGGGCACCAATGTCATGTAGTTAACCTCAGAGCTAGGACGAGAACCCCGGACTTCTCCCTGGGCCAGTTTTCATTTTCTCTGCCACACCTTTTTCCTTTCCTTTTATTATTTTTGTACCTCTTTTTCCTTTCTATTTTCAACAAAATTTTAAATGTCGTATGCTTGATAAGATGAAAACTGCTGAAATATACTAAGAAACAGTCTTTGAATTTCAAAGCAAGATACGTTTACAGAGACATCATCAACTAATGTAGTCCTCTTTTCTGACTTCTTAACAGTCACCACTGTTTTTCAAGTCACCTCGGCTCAGAACTGCTGAGTCATTTTTAATCCAGCTAGTCTCTTATCGTCCATATGTCAACAAGCTTTCAAGTCCAGTCAGTCTGCCCTCATGGTGTCTGTTCATGCATCTCCTTTTCCTTTTCCGATAATACCCTCCTGAAGGCTCTCACAGTCCCATGCTTGGACTGTTGAAATAAGCAATGGATTGATCTCTGTTTGTAGTTTCTCCCTGTTCTGATGCTTTTATGCATCAGTTCTGTTATTCAGCACTTTCAGGGTACCACTTTAAACATTAACTTTCATTTTCATAATACCCTTGAGGTTTAAGTACTGTTGTAAACCCATTCTGCAGACAGAAAGGGAGGCACAGCTTTATTTAATTGACTTATCTGTAGTGACACAGAAGGTAGTAGCTAACTAGTATATGGCAAAATTGAATCCAAAGTCTCCAGAATGTCTGTTGCTATAACTAAACACACAACTGGAGTTTTGTCACTCCTTGCACACCTTCCCTGCAACCATCTTAGCCTGTTTTACAAAATCCAAATTCCTTAGCCTGCCATTCTTTGGCCCAGCCTGCCTTTCTAGCCTTAACCCTACTCCCCTGCCTGTCTGTATTCTATTTTCCAGCCACATTCCAGGTGGCATTTAAGCTGCTACTGGAAAGAGAAGTGGGAGTCACTTAGGTAAAGCAATGAGGGAATGGTGTTCGAGGCAGAGCAGAGAGTGTTGAGAGAGTATGGGGGTGCCTTAGAGGAGCTGGAGCCTAGAGAGGGAGGGAATGGCACAAGGTGAGGCACGAGGCGGGAGCCAGGAGCCAGGTTATGGAGCATTTGCTGGCCATCTTCCACGGAATGTTTTTGTGACTGTTCATGAGCTTCAT
Source organism: Indri indri (assembly GCA_004363605.1). Lineage (NCBI taxonomy): Eukaryota > Metazoa > Chordata > Mammalia > Primates > Indriidae > Indri > Indri indri. The sequence goes on from RJWJ010000416.1 coordinate 42,526, forward strand.
GGCTCCTAGATAACTAGCTTTTTTTTTTTTTTTTAAGATACTTTTCTAAAATTCAACGTGAAATTCTTTTTTCCTGGATTCATTATTTAATTCCCTTCTTTTTTGGCCACAGTCATCCACTTGTCTATTTTCACCTGAATGTGAGCAGGTTGTATTTGGAAAGGACATTGTCAAGCAGGGTGCTGTTTCCTAACCCATGTTTCTTTTCCCTACTAGTTCAGTTAATCTTCATTCCTTTGCAGGTATTCAACAGTCTTTTTTAGGAGGAATGTCTAATGTCTCTTGAGCACTTTCCTGCCCCTTCTGTCTTTGAGGTGCAGTTCAGAGTGGTAGAATGGGTACTGAAGGCCAGACTACCTAGAGCCACCTTGGAGCTGTTTACCTTAGTTTCTTTCTGTGTAAAATGGGACAAGTGCTATACTAAAGCCACCTATTTCTTAGGGCTCTTTTGGGTATGAGGGCGTACTGGAACCAGTTGGCATGGAATAAGATCAGTGAATGTTGTCACTGCTTTTTATTACTTTTTGTATAATTATGAAAAACTACTCACACAGACTCTCTGGTAAAGGGTCATAGGAACGTTTTTTTATCCTTTATTGAGGATACTCTTTCTGGTTTGGAAAAATTTGCTTGTTTGAGAGGTGAAAATGAAATCTCGTTTATTTGTTTACTTATTTTTGACTACTGGTAAGTTTGAAAGTTTTCCCATACACTTACTATTGGTTTGTGAGAATTGTATCTTTTACATGTTTTAAAGATGGGGGGAGAGGAAGGAGACCCAAACGTTATTAATTGTATTATTAGAGAGCTTTCATTATATATTAAGGATATTATGTAACCCTTAGGTGAGTAACATTTTCCAGACTAGTTTGCTATAGAATTGAGATACAAATGTTGATTATGTTTACATGTATATATGGAAGAAGGAAAACTAATTATGAGCTTTAAAATGATGTGTTTATTTACTACATAAATATTCTTTTAACGAAGGGCTACTTTTTATACTATTAAATTTTATAACCGCTATTGAACAGTTAATTTGCTCTGTGTTTTTTTTAAAGTGTCTTAGATCAGATGAAACACTTTGTCTTTTGGGTATTTTTTAAATGGAAAACTCTCATAAATATACAGTGTTTTAATTGTAATCACAAAGCCAAGTTGTTGCCTCATTGGGTAATTTTAAGTATTATGCTGCAGTTCAGTATAGGTACTCAGTACCTGACTAGACTTAAAAATATCCTGTATGTTTAACAGCTGTTTAGCTAGAACTAAAAAAGAGTGAGGAGTATGCATATGGTTCTTTTTTCTCTCTGGGACAGGAGAGGGAAAAAGTTAAAAAATTCTGGGGGTGGGGGACGGGTTGCTGTTGCTTCAGAAGGCAGAGGTAAAGATTAGGGAAAGCAGCTTTCTTCAGAGAAACTTTATGTACCTGAAACTTAGTAGCATCTTCAGACACTTCTTAAAATAGCATGGGTATGGCATAGTTGACGGTCATGACAGCCACCAGCGGTAGGTTGCCTTTCTGCTTGTGTTGTATTCCTAGCTGCCTCCTTCTGTGTTCTTACCCTTCTCTTCTAGGAGGGGGAAAACAGCCAAGCAGGCAAATTTCACCTTTTTTTTCTCTCGAGACAAGGTCTTCCCGAGACAAGGTCTTGCTCTATCACCCAGGCTAGAGTGCTGTGGCATCATCACAGCTCACGACAGCCTCAAACTCCTGAGCGCGAGCGATCCTCCTGCCTCAGCCTCCTGAGTAGCTGGCACTATGGGTGCAAACCACCATGCTGGCTATTTTCTATTTTTTGTAGAGACGGGGCCTTGCTCTTACTTAGGCTGGTCTTGAACTTCTGGCCTCAAGGGATACTCCAGCCTCAGCCTCCCGGAGTGCTAGGATTATAGGTGTGAGCCACCGCGCCAGGCCAACTTTCAGCTTTTTAAATGGCTTTATAATATTTCAACATTTAGTTGTGTTGTGATGTGTCATTTCCTCTCTTTTTGTACTTTTAGGTTACTTGGAGGGCAACTTTAGTATGCCTGTAGGCCCTGACAAAGTTATAGTGAAGGATATTTAAGAAAAATCTGAGAAAAATCTGGAGGTAGGGGAGGGTATCTTTGGGTAATCTAAAGGGGGTGTGTGTGTGTGTGTGTGTGTGTGTGTATGTGTATACATATACATAACATTATTATGTACTACATTTTTAAAATGTTAGATAATGTTTTACTATCTTTTTGTTTAGACTTTGAAAAAAATGAACTAAGTTGAACTAATTATCATTTATTAAAATATTTATTTTAAACTCTAAACATTAGACTCTAGATCATATCTCAGGCAAAACCTTTCCTGTCCTCTGGCAATTGTCTGTAACATTTCAAATCCATGGTATTTTACAAGGGAAAGAGTTACTTTGGATTTACGTGATTGAGCTTGGTGATGTATCATCTCATTTCATATATGAGGAAACTGATTGTTTGATGCCATGTGGCACTGATGCTGGTGCTAAGGCAAGCAAGAGTAGGCTCTTCAACCCTAGACCAGTGTATTTCTATGTAGCAAGGTGAGCTTTCGTAATGTATTTCTTGTTTTACCTGTTTTGTAAACTAATATGCTTAAATCTGCATGTTACAGAGGAATCTGAGATAGAGAAAGCAGGCTTAGAACCGAGGGGCTTTTTAAAGGTGATTATGAGCAGCTCAGTGACCTACACCTATGCTGTCTAGATTATTCCAGTAACTTTCCTAAACTGTCCCACAGATGATTCTGACCTGGGAGGAAGTAAGTGAAGACCTCATCTTCTGACTGAAAATGGGAAATGGCATTCATTGCATGCACTTGTCATGTTACTGCCAGTTAGGCTGGCATTTAACTGTTTCATGTGCTGATGACTGTTTCCATTCCTGGCTCAGGTGACTGTATTTGTTCAGCCATAAATCAGCACTTACCATCTGACAGGTACCTAGTGTGAGGGTCATCAAGAGTGATAGCCTTGAGCTGTATGGTCACTGTCATACATTTTTTTCCTTTTGAAAGAAACTAGAATCTCAGGACCTAGTATGATGAACATTCGTTTATTAGCTTGCTTGAAAGAATTAGTTTCTTGATTATAATTACCACAGTATGTCAGTTTGAATGACTGCATCATTTTGGTAAAAATTCTGAAATCTTTATTTTTGAAAGTTAAACTTACTGAAAGCTCTGTGACTGTGGTGAAAGTCTTTATCCTTTAAATAAGTGGCTAGCATTTATATAGGCTATGTAGTCAGGACTGCAGTTGTTTGCTCATTTTCTTTAGTACTAACCTGGATTCCTGATGGAGTAACTGGCACTGTCCTGTATAGATCTAGGTTCTTAAAAGTACTTCCATTCGCATAGTGGTTAGCGATTGTATTTAACTTTTTAGGGCCATGGTCTCGTTTTATCCTCATAATTAGCTGCTTAATAAATAATGTTACTCTAGTACCGTGCTAGAAAATTTTATGAAATTTAGGTTCTGATTCGTATGCAACATTCTGTTTTTGTATTAAGACATGATAGTGACTGACAGGGCTGCTTCAGCAGCTGTTTTTTCATTTGCTGTTTCCTTGTGTTGTTTGTTATCTGGATTCTGCCAGTCTAAAAGACATCCTTTTCTGCCCCTCTGCAGGGCTTTCCAGTGAGACATCTAAAATTAAACTTTGGTAAGAAATGAGTTTACTTTTTGTTCCCCTAAGGGGCTGGGGTGAGTGGGTTAGAGAATACCTGTAAATAAATTTTTAAAAATATATTCATAATTGGGAGCATTAAGTCAAGTGCCCAATTAAGTCAGGAAGGAAAATGCAACCACAGTCATGAAGATAAACTGTGTTTTACTGCATTTGCCTCAAACTTAAAACATATTCGTGAGCATTTTGTATAAGTAACCATATTTCAGTTGATATGTTAGATACATTGCTTTCTTTAGCATAGAATTTTTCTAATAAAGTATTAGTTTTCAGTTTTTCAAAGGCTTTTTTTGGGCAATCAATCGTTTAAAATCAATTTTCAAGTAATCACACCTAAAATTCAGCAGTTTGTATGTTTCATTTATTACAATATATTAAGACTGTTCCATTTCATGTTGACATTTTCAAATCTTCTCTTAATGACAGGTTCACTTGTCTGTGGTCTTTATGTACTTACTACCCATTAAGTTGGTTAGGCAGCACATACTTACTCAGCGGCTACCTTGTGCTAGGTACTGTTCTTAGCTGTGGGGGTGCCGTAGTGAACAAGGGGGTGGGAGTTCTTGTGGCCTTTACGTGTCAGTAATGTTATTGCACCAGGAGGTAGACTTTGGCTTCTAATCTGCTGTCAGCACTGGCCACCTGGCAAAGTTAAAAAATCACTGATCTTCGTTCTCTTGATCTAATAATAGTTGTTGGACTTCTTGTAAAAGGTTTAATCTCACCTCTAAACTTTCTCTTGAGACATTGTGTATCTTTGTTTACCTTTCTTTGTTTCTAAGCATCCCCTCCAATTCCTGGATATTAAGGGCTCAATGACTGCTTGATAACTTGTTTTCTATTATTAAATGGGTAAGAATTTTATTTTGATGAGTTTCATTACTGATTAAACATTTAAAAATTATAGGTACTATAAGAAAAATATTTCTTTCTTCACTTGGAATTTTTATGACTGCCAGTGACTCAAAATACTAGGTGGTATTATCTGCTGTATTTATTTTTACTGTTTAAAAATATTTAATAAACTTAGAATATTAGGGAAAATACAGGTTTACCCATACTACATGTTACATTATGAACAGTATAATAATTTATGGAATCTAGTAGGTATATCTTGGGCGATTATTTTAATCTTTTCTGTGTTCCAAAAACAAATTCTTGGCTTCCTATTTCATCTGTAAGAATTTGGTTTACCTTTTGTAATTGTAAGGGTTAAGGGCCCCTTTACTGTAAGGTGAAGCAAGATGTTCTGTAATCTAGTTGCTGAAGAGATTATGGTACCTCAAAAATAGTACGTGCTTGTTAAATCCAGAATGATTAAATGCATTCATCTGTGCGTTAGTCTCAAGGTTTCAAGACTATTCTTTTTGGTTTTTAAATAATAGTTAGTATTCCATTTTATTTTCTCTAATTGCTCAATAGTAATTTATTTCTTTTCTCCCTCCCTCCCTCCCTGCTGTAGGGCTTACCATATGTGTCTGTTAAGTTGTGTACTTCCATATTAACATCTCCTGTCTTTTGTGCTACAATTACTGTTTTGCTTTTATATAATAAACTCTACAGTATGTTGTCGTTTTTACTTTAAACAATCAATTGTCTTTTTATTTTTTATTTTCTTGAGATAGGGCCTCACTCTGGGCAAGAGTGCAGTGGCATCATCATAGTGCACTGCAACCTCAAGCTCCTGGAGTCAAACAATCCACCTGCCTCAGCCTTCTGAGTAGCTGGGAATACAGGCATGCACCACTGTGCTTGGCTAATTTTTCTAATTTTTTGTAGAGATGAGGTTTTGCTCTTACTTAGGCTGGTCTCTAACTCCTGGCCTCAAGCAGTCCTCTCACTTCAGCCTCCCAAAGTGCTAGGATTACAGGCACAAGCTACTGTGCCTGGCCTCAAATTGTCTTTTAAAAATATTAATAAGAAAAATAGCTTTCACATTTATCTATATACTCACCTTTTCTGGTATTCTTTATTTCTTCCTGTAGATCTCAGTTTCTATGTGAATCATTTTCCTTCTGTGAACATTTTTTTTGAGTGCAGGTCTGCTGTCGACAAATTCTTTTACTTTCATTTGTCTGAAAAAGTATGTTGCCTTTGTTTTTGGAAAGGATGTTTTCACTGGATATAGAATTTTAGGTTAAAGGTCTTTTTCTTCTGTCATTTTAAAGATGTTTTATTTTCTTCTGGTGGTGCTCATGGTTTCTGATGAGACATCAGTGGTTCCCCTGTATGTACAGAGAGGTTTTTTGGTCTCCCCTGGCTACTTTTACAAGTTTTTTCTTCATCGTTGGTTTTCAGCAGTTTGGTTGAATGCCTCAGTGTGATTTTTTGTGTTGTTTTTTTTTTTCCCATTGTTTTTTGTACTTGTTTTCAGTTTGGTTAATTTATATTGCTTTGTTTTTACATTCATTGATGTTTTCTTCTGCAATGTCTAATCCATTAGGTCTATTCAGTGAATTTTTCATTTTAATTATTTTTTTATTTCTAGAATTTTCATTTGGTTCTTTTGGTAAAAGTATTTCCCTGTTAAGATTCACTTTTTTCCTTTATTTTGTCCATGTTTTCCTTTATATTTTAAAACATTTACAATGGCTGTATTTTTTTTGCTAAATTCATTATTTCTATCATTTCTGAGTCAATAAATGGATTTTTTTCCTCCTGAATACAGGTGAAATTTTCTTGCTTCTCAGCACGCGTAGTGAATTTGGATTGGATGTTGGCATTAAGAACACTAGGTTCTTGAGCATCTGGATTTTGTTGTCCTCTTTAGAGAGTGTTGAATTTTGTCCTCGCAGGCTGTTAATTTACTTGTGGACCATCTTGATCCTTTGAGGTTTGTTTCAATCTCCGTTAGGACAGGGCCATCCTTTACTCTAGGGCCAGGTTAGCCCTAAACTTAAAGGGTGGATTTTCTGGGGTCTCCGTTAAATGAATGTCTGTGGCGTTTATCATGATTTCTCCACTGCAGCTGTTTGGAACACTTAATGTATTTCAGTCCTGTGTAAGTCCTAGTAGTAGTTCTGCTCACAGCTGCCCAGTAGTTGTTTTTTGCCTGGCCTCATGGACCTTTCTTCAGCACTTGTGCAGCTTAGCGTTTGGCCAAAGAGTCGAGCAGATCCCTATATATAGATTAACAGAGCTCCTTCTCTGCATAGCTCCTTCCTTTCTGCTACCTAGCGCACAAATTCCAGCCAGTGCGGTAGCCTTGAACTCTTATCTCTTTCCTCAGTGCAGTCAGACTGCTGTGTTCTTTTTGGGCTCCCCCTCCCTGTACTATACTCTGGAAGTTGCTTCCAGATAGAAAGCCATGGTGATTGTGGGGCTTGCCAAGACTGGTGCTTTTTTCTCAGTGATCACAGTTCTATGCTGCCTGTTGTCCAGTGTTTGAAAACAGTTGTTTCAGCCGGGCGCGGTGGCTCACGCCTGTAATCCTAGCACTCTGGGAGGCTGAGGCGGGCGGATTGGTTGAGCTCGGGAGTTCGAGACCAGCCTGAGCAAGAGCGAGACCCCGTCTCTACTAAAAATAGAAAGAAATTAATCGGACAACTAAAAAAAATATATAGAAAAAATTAGCCGGGCATGGTGGTGCATGCCTGTAGTCCCAGCTGCTCAGGAGGCTGAGGCAGAAGGATCGCTTGAGCCCAGGAGTCTGAGGTTGCTGTGAGCTAGGCTGACGCCACGGCACTCTAGCCCAGGCAACGGAGCGAGACTCTGTCTCAAAAAAACAAACAAAAAAACCCAGTTGTTTCATGTTTTAGCAATTTCATAGTTGTTTATGATGAGTGAGGTAGTCTGGTACCAGGTACTGTAAAAAATGGTCAGAAGTGGAAGTCTGATATTACAGGCTTTTACAGATAAGTTTTTATCCATAACCCATTGTTAAAACAATTTAATATACAGATTTAATTAATGTTTTATACTGAAAAGCCTGAGCTTCTATTTAGGTATTATATGAGTAATTTCCTCATGTGTCTAGACAATTCAATATGCCGTTTTGGCTAGTAGATAAGACAAGTTTGTATGTGTGTTTGTGTGTGTAATGTGTTTATGCATCCTGTAGTGACATACACTGGCCACTAGAGGGTAATAAAAAATCAGTTCATTTGTCCTTATCGTTGGATGACTATTACTAGATAGTCCTTATCATTAGACTCTTTGCACAGTCATAATCATTGCATGGGTTCACTTCAGTATATATTTATTCAGCACCTACTGTGGAGTCAGGCACTGCACTGTGTGCTTGGGATATAAAAATGAGTAAGAGAAAATTGTTGAAGCATTAGCTCTAGCCTGTGCTACAAGACTGTTCTTTATATCTGACTCATGAGCCCCTCATTTTTAAAATATTTCTTCTATCCTTACCCTCCTTAAGTTCTCCCCTCTCTTTCTCAACTTTTTCTTCACCGTCTAAATATTCCTGATGGATTCAGTCCATTCTTTCATTGAACAAATATTTATTGAATGCAGGCCATGTGCCAGGCACTGTTCTTGGTGCTAATGATAAAATGGTGAGCAAAACTTACCCGTGAACTTAATTCACTCACCCTCCTAATCATGTACCTTTATTTGCAACCATTGTTAAAAGTGCAATTGGCTATTCCTTTAACATTTTGTCTTCTTCATTTTGGATGTGTCTTGTTGCTAAGGACCTTGCAGGTTTCTTCCCCCATAAGATATGTTGTCCTCCTCATTTCTTAGAGGATTTTGTCTCAGAACCTCATCCTCATAGGAGTTTTCCACATTTGGATGCTGTAGTTTAAAATAACTTGAATTCTTTCCATTTATTTTTTGTTCTTCATTTAATAATGCTTTTTCATTCAACCTTTTCTCTTTAAAATCTAATGTCAATTAATACTGTCACAGGAATGATCCTGTATCTACACATTAGTAATGAAGAAATTCAAGTTTGCAAAGTATTATACCTTCAGACCGACAAGTGGAGCTGCATGTGGGTCTTATTTCAGAGATTATGGCTGTTGAAACTTGCTTTTACTCAGGTTCTTTTCCCAGGCTTTCTGCATTCGATACTTCCTCTGTGTCTGCCACTGTCTTTTTGAGTCTTACCGTGTCCCAATCTCTGAGATGAGTTTATGAAATGTTTCTTTGTAGAATCAGTGCTAGTCTGTACTTGTAATACGGTCTCTAGTTTCTTGCTAGAATATAGTAACTTGATTGGAGTGAGAAAGCTATATCATTTTTTTTGGTAAAATATTTAACAACAAAACTTTTGTGAGCTTTAAAAAAGTTCCAGAAACATGCTAGTGGTAAAAATGATCCATACAGGTCACAAGTATGTAAAAATGCAAATAGAACCCTGCATGTATACTTTTCTCCAACTTTTCACACTATTTGGCAGCAATTAAAAATATTTTGAAACAACTCCAAATAATGATTTTAAAGATAGTTTTAAATTTAATATTTTAAGTTGATCATGAAATTATAACATCTGATATTATAATATATATTATGATACATTCTTAGGCTAAAATATTATTATACCTAATTTTTAATTGAGTTGAATAAAGGTTATATAGTACAGTAGGTATTAGGTTGAACCATATGAAATTGCTGTTTTGAATTTCATATGATTCCACCTAATAATTTATTACCATCATTTCTGTTATAGGATGAATACAGTCCTTTCTTTCATTAACATTTGAATTAAAAGGGAAGATAGAAACTTTAGAAAGAATAAAAATATAGTGATTTGCTTAATTATAAGATCAGGTTCCCTAGAAATACCTGTATTAGTTTGTCCCCTTGGAAGCTTATCATAGGAAAGAAATGAATGAGTGGATAACTTAAATATTTTTTGGCTGTTAGAGGAAATTAAACTCCTAAGTTTTATATTCTGGATTTTATACATAGCAGTTGAGCTAAGAAAGGAGATGATGAGCATGTGCCGAGCATAACTATATATATACGCACTATAGTGACTACACCCACCCCCACCCCTGGGGTAGAGGCTTAATCCTTCACTTCACTAAATAACAGGGAATGTTACTAACTAGTTATGATAGATGGTATCATAAATCGCTGGAAAAGGTCTGAGAAGTGAAAAACATAAAATTATTTCTTGCTAATTCACATTCAGATTACCCACAGCACATTTTAAAAAGGACATTAGATTCTTTGTCACCTAGCATACCACCCTTATAAATGGGAATGTGTGTTAGTATAAAACAACAACAATAAAATAACTAGAAAGGGAAATCTATTGAGGGGAAAAAAAGCTCTCTAGTGTATTGCATATTTAGACTGTAGCTTATTTTTGGATTATCTGCTACTTACGTTAGTTGGAGAACAGCTTTCTTTTATTAAGGTGAACAATTAAATTGTCTTTTAGATGCTGTTCGAAGCAGAATTGGCATCATCTGGTGGCTTGTTAGAAGTATAGACTCTCATGCTGTACCCTAGGTCTGCTGAATCAGAATCTGCATTTTTTGTTGTTGTTGCTTTTGAGACAGCATCTCACTCTGTCGCCAAAACTGGAGTGCAGTGATATGATCACAGTTCATTGCAACCTCTAACTCCCGGCCTCAGGTGATCCTCCTGCCTCATTCTAGAATCTGCATTTTTAAACAAGATTCAAAGACAACTCTAAGCACATTAAAGTTTGAGAAGTGCTATTATAGATCATGAGTGGCTTTGTCACCACACAGTGCCTGTGTAGCTCCTCAGTAAGTGCTTGTTGAATTTAATGCATGTGATTGACTGAATCTAGATTCAGAAAATGAAACAAGTATTCAGGGGGGTAATTATAACTAATAATTAAGGAGTTACCCATTTCTTTTTTAATTCTTTCATGGCTATCTGGATATCAGAATTATCTCTTCTTTGAGATGTATCCTTGAGTCTTATTCCATCCATGCTGGGTGGTCATTTGGATGTCTTGTGAATTGTGTGTGTTAAGTGTATGTATGAACACAGAAATCAACAATAGTATATAAGTAATTAGAATTTGATGAGTCAGTGATGCATATTGTAAAAGGTAACTAAAAAATAAAAATATGAGAGGGTGTAAAAAATTTAATCCAGCAAAAGGTAAGAAAGGGACATAAAACAGTTGGAACAAATGGAAAGGTTGTTAGTGTTCATACATAAGTAAAACCCAACCACATACGGTTTACAAGAGACAAACCTAAAATAACAAGGAAACAGGTTGAGAATAAAAAGGTGAGCAAAAGACATACCACACAAAAATTGATTAAGAGAAAGCTTGGTGGTATGGAAAAATAAGCACCGCATGTACTCACCAGCAAATTGGTTTCACTGATCAACGCCTAAGCGCACATACAGGAATAACATTTATCGGGCGCCGGGCAGATGGGAGGGGGGTGGAGGGGATGGGTATATACAAACATAGTGAGTGCGACGTGCATCATCTGGGGGATGGACACACTTGAAGCTCTGACTGGCGGGCGGGCAATGTAACCTAAACATTCGTACCCCCATAATATGCAGAAATAAAAAAAGAGAAAGCTTGGTGTAGCCATACTGTTATCAGCAAGGCAAAAGGCATTACTGGAAATAAAGAGGGCTGTTTACAACGATAAAAGGTTTTATTTATCAAGAAGGTGTAACAACTCTAAATTTGGATAATACAATAACATATCTTAAGTGGGAGTTTTTTAATAATACGTCTCGGTAACTGATAGAATAAGATGAGAGCAGAAATTTTAAAAATGCATGTAAATTTAACAAACTTTTGATCAGGCTGATCACAAAGAGAAGACCTCATTAACCAATCTAGAGGCAAAGGGTATATCACTACAATTATACCTACCTTGAAAAGCTTATAAGAGGATATTACAAGAACTTGATGTCAATATGCTTGAAGTTTAGATGAAATAAGTAGACATACTATTAGAAAAACATGACTTACCAAAACAGGCACACCAGGAAATCTGAAATCCGAATAGTCCTATTAAAGAAACTTGATCTTTAATTGAAAAAGCTACTCATAAAGAAAACTCCAGGTTCAGAGGTTTCACCAGTGAATTTACCACAAAAAGATAATCATGACCAAATTGCATTCCAGGAATGCAAAGTTTAACATTTCAAAAATCAATCAGTGTCATTCACCACATTAACAGAGGAAATGAGAAAAATCTTGCCGTTCCAGTGGATGTAGAAAACATTTAATAAAATTCAGCATCCATCCATGAGAACAGGGTCTTAGAAAACTAGCAATAGAAAGGAATTGCATTAATCAGGTAATGGTAGCTATTAAAAACCTACAGTAACCCTAATACTGGAGAAATGTTGAAAGCTCCATGGTATCTGTATCTCCTCTTCTAATCATCATACTACTGGAGGTCCCAGCAAGTGGAATAAGGCATAGGAAAGAATAAGGATTGGGAAAGAACAAATAAAACTGTTCAAGTGCTCAGCAGCCACATGTGGCTATTTGCTACTTTAATGCAGGTAAATCCATCATTGCAGAAAATTCTGTTGGGCAGCACCATTCTATAGTGACAATGCAATTTCAGCCCAGATGCCAACATGAGTTTGTTTGGTGGATTTGATGGGCTGATTCTGATATTCATATGGAATTGCAGAGGGCTAAGAATAGCCAAAAGTTTCTTGAAGAAGAACAGAATTCTCTACTAGATACTAAAACTTTAAAGCTGTTGTAATTTAGATAGTGTCTGGTTCTTGAACAAAAAGATCTAGGTAGGTAAGAACAGAGTAGGGAGTTCAAAAACAGAACCAAGCAAATGTGGGCATGTGATTTATGATAAAAGTAGCATCGTAGAGCAGTGGAGAATGCTTGTCTTTTTATTTTTTGAGACAGGATCTTGCTGTGTTAGCCAGGCTGGATTTGAACTCCTGGACTCAAACTGTCCTCCTGCCTCAGCCTCTTGAGTAGCAGGGACTACAGGTGTGCACCACTGCACCTGGCTGTTCTTAATTATTGGTTCTGGGTCAATTGGGTCTCCGTGTGGGGGTGGAATGAAACTCGATTGCTACCTTACACAGAAATCAAATCCAATGGATTGCCAATCTAGATGTGAAAGGTAAAACCTAACTTCTGGAAGATAACAGAATTTCCTTATGACTTTGGTGTAAGTAAAATTCTTAGACACCAAAAGTACAGTACTAATTCTAAAGAAGATAAGTTGATAAAATTAAGAACTTGTATTTATCAAAGAACACCATTAATAGAGTGACAAGACAAAGCACTTATACCAATAAAGGGCTTATATCCAGAATATGTTAAAAAGTGTCATAAAAATTTATTAGAAAAAGACTTACAATTCAGTAGGAAAAAATGGAAAAGCAACCTGAATGCACATTTCGTAGTATTGTCCAAGTATCAGATACACATGAAAAGATGCTCCTAGTCACCAGGAAAATGCAAATTAAAACCACAGTCGAGTACCACTGCAGACTTACCATAACAAGTGAAATTAGAAAGGCTGATGATTCCAAGGGTTAGTGAAGGAGTGGAGCTGTGGGAATTTTCATAAACTGCTAGTGGAAAAATAGATTGATTGGAAAAAGCATCTCCGTGTATACTAAAAGGTGTTTAATAAGAATCTTCTGAGTGACAGTATTCATAGTAGCCCCAAACTGGAAATAATACAGTTGTCAATCAAAAGTAGAATGGATAAACAAATCATCATATGTTCATGTAATGGGATATTATAAAGCAGTGATAGTGAACCAATTACAGCTTACAGGCATAACATTAGGCAAACAAACCCATTAATATGAAACTAAAACAAATCTGGTTTTGGAGGTCAGGATAGTAGTAACTTTTGGGGAAAAGGAAGGGGGTGGTATTACTTAGAAAGGATCATAGAGTGGTGTGGTGGGTTTCTGGGAAGCTTGCCTTCCCCCTCCCCCCTTGTCACAGGTTCATTTCATGGTAATTGTTTAAGCTGTATGCTAATGATTTTTGCACTCTCCTATAATATTGCAATAAATAAATTTGAACATAGTATATAATGAAGACATTGATAATAGAAACAGAAGCTTACATTTTAAAAAGTGCTTGTGTGTAAGTTTCCATTCTGCATGCTTATTCGTGATATCTCATTTAAACTTCTTAACATGGAATAGAGTTAGTATAGTTATCTCTGCTTCATAGATGGGGAAACTAAGACCCAGAGTGGTTAAGCAATGTCTCATTCACAGACTTAGCCTTTTTACTGTTTATGAGAGCTCTTTATAGATCTTAAGGACCTTAGCCCTTTTCATTTATATTTGTATTCCTTCCTAGTTTTTTTGTTTTTAACATAAAATTTGAAGGCCTTCTTTCTCTCCATTATTTGAATTTAGGAATTTTTTGCTGTTACAAACTGTGCCAGGATAAACATGCTTGGCATCTTTGTGCTCATCATCAAATATTGCCTTAGGATAAAATTCCTAGAAGTTTTTAAAAGAACAATACAGTGAACAAAGTTGCTCCACATAATTGAATTGAATATGTATTTTTCACTATGAGTAATGAAATGTTTAGCAAAGATACCCTATGATCATGAGTACACTGTCCTTTTGCTTACTTAGCAAATACTGAATAATCATGTAGAATGGATCAATTAAGGACCTCACACTGTAGTGGACAGAGAAGCTAAGGTCTGAAAGCAATGCTAAGGGCAGTTGATACTCAGATTCAGGTTGGGGTGGATGACTTGAGATTTGCATTTTAGAAAGACCACTTTAGCCATTTTATTGAAGAAACAGAGCTGCAAATAGAATAAAGATGGAAAGCTATTAGGGATCTATTTTGGTAATCTTAAGTGAGAAATGTGGTAATGGAATGAAAAGAAGAGGTGGTATTTGAGTATTCTAAAGGAGATGGAATCAGCAAGATTGGGCAGCTGTTTTCACCAGGTGAGCTGTGGGGGGAAAGAACTGTAACATGACCCCCAGAGTTTTGATTCTGGTTGACTAGGTAGAAAGTGGTATCATTCACTGTGGTAGAAAATAGAAGCGGAACTTGTTTGGGTGGCATAAAGTTCTGTTACTTTCAGCTTGCAGAGTCTGGAGCATTCAGGTAGAGATTGTATGCTCCACAAGGATGGGCACTAACCCACTATCCTTTACTGTGTGTTACAGCACATTCACTGTATGGTACTATACAGTAATTGCAGATAATATCAGGCCATTTGTTAATTGCCACAGCTGTTCTAGGTACATGTGTTAAAGCACTTAATGTTTACAACAGCCATTTCAGGTGGATGTTGATAGCATTATCAAGAAGTTAGGTGTGTAAGGCCATACAACCAACAAGTGGTGGAGCTGTGATTTCAAGCGCTGGCAGCCTGGCTGAGAGTCTGTGCTCTTCACTGTTGGGCCACTGCTGTTATCTGTCTTGAAAATAGTAGGCTTCAGAAAAAGTATTTCTGGTGTTGAACAGTCCGTTGTACGGTGGGAGTTAGTTAGCTAATTCATTCAGGAGGACAAGCACTAATATTCTGAGTCTGGAATTTGCTGCCCAGGGTTTTGTGCTTTTACCTTTTGGCTTTAGTCTGTGATTACAAATTTGGCTGACTATAAGAAGAAAAGTCTTTTTTACTCTTTTCCTTTTTCTTTTTTTTTAAAGGAATAATTGCTTTTTATTAGTCAGACACCGATTCTTATGGACCAAAGTGTTAAATTTTCATTCCGACTATGGATATCATGATCATGGTCCCAGCCTACCTTGGGATAATTATTGACTGTTCTTTCTTTGTGGTGAGCTTGCCAGGTTTGAGTTCTCTTATGACTGTGTTGGAAGGATCCAGAGGAAGCCAACAACCTTGGGTTGAGAAGTTTAGTTCTGTGTCGTGTATGGTTTTCCTGTTTTTATGCTCAACCTTTGATTACCTGTGTCAGTGGAGAGCACCATTAAGGCAGATCTTTCAACTGGTTTGGGAGATGCTGCAGATATTATCTGCCATATCCCTGGCAGGTGCAAAGCAGCATCTCAGCAGTGTGTTTGAGTTGGTTTGCGAAGTGCTGAGCCATTGAAGGAGCCTCTCTTGAGAATTCAGAGATTACTTCTGTAACTCATGTTTTGGTTCTCAACTGATGAAAATCTCATGTGTGAAAATAAATGTTAAATGTTATTGTTGCTTTACAAAAAGATTTTCATAAGATTTCTCTCGATAGATTTGTATTAGATTATTAAGTATGGACTGTTCAGTTTCCTTAAGTACTAAGTTTGACAGTTGATGTCTGACATTTATTATTTTTTTTTATTGTGAGGGTACGTCCTCATTCTTTCAAACACATGCTTGGGCTTGTGATTATCTTTCAAATTTTTTTTAGAACAATTTTTGTGAAACCATGGATAAGTCAAAAATTCATGTTGTTCTTGAATATGAGTTCCGTCGGGGAACCAATGTAGCACAGACAGCCCAAAATATCAACAGTGTTTGGGAAGGATGTGGCTAATGAACGCACAGTTCATCGATGGTTTCACAAGTTCCATTCTGGTGATTTTAATCTTAAATGAGCCACATGGGTGACATGAGACCAGGGTGGATAATGATGAGATGAAAGCTGTGGTGGAAGCAAATCCTACGTACGCATGAATTAGAAGCAAGGTTTGGCATTGCTATTCTAACAATATTGGACCATTTGAAATAAATGGGCAAGGTAAAGAAGCTGGACAGATGGGTACTGCATGAATTAAACTAACGACTAGTGTCAGAAAAGAAATCATCTTGAAGCTTGCCCTTCTTTGCTGTCACAACATAAAGGTGAACCATTTCTGCACTGTATTGTTATGTATGATGAAAACTTGATTCTTTTGGACAATTGCAAGCATTCAGCACAATGGTTGATAAAGATGAAGTGCTGAAACACAGTCCAAAACTAAATATTTATCAAAAAAAGCTAATGGTGTCTGTTTGGTGGTCCAGCGCTGGTATTATCCCCTCCCGCTTTATGAAACCTGGTCAATCCAGTACAGTGGATGTCTACTGCAACCAAATGGACAGAATGATGAGGATGTTTGTGATTAAACAGCTGAGATTGGTCAATAGAGACAGGCCAATCCTCTTGCAAGACCACAAGTCACAAAAAACAAGGCTGCTCAAACTACAGAAGCTGGACTTGGAAACTCTCTGTCAACCACCATATTCCCAACTTGTACCAACTGACCACTTCCAGGCCTTGGACCACTTCTTGCAAAGAAAAATATTCAATTCTCAACAAGCTGTGGAAAACACCGTTCACAATTTCATTACCCCACTCTCTCCAGACTGCTTTGCTGCTGTCATGAGCAAGCTACCCTTAAGATGACAAAACTGTATCAATAGTTTGGGCACATACTTTGATTAATTGCACTGCTTCTTGTTTGAGATATAACATGCTAAAATTTTGATTCGAAATTGGACATTGCATATTTAATAACCTAATACTAATTTTAATCACTATATATTTTATACCATTTAACATGTAAGTGTTGTGTTGAGTGACATATACCTGTTTATAGTTATAAAGGTTTTTAATATATTGAACATTCTAAAATCCTTATTTAAAGAACCATTAGATATGTCAAATGATATAAACATTAGGATATGAACACTTCCTTTAAACCTCACTTATCTACTCGTAGGAGGAGAGACTTCAGCATGCAAACCTTCATCTGTTCGGCTTGCACCGTCATTTTCATTCCATGCTGCTGGCCTTCAGATGGCTGGACAGATGCCCCATTCACATCAGTACAGTGACCGTCGCCAGCCAAACATAAGTGACCAACAGGTTTCTGCCTTATCATATTCTGACCAGATTCAGCAACCTCTAACTAACCAGGTAAGTTTGTGGAGTATCAGAAATGACTTTTGGAATAGTAGTTTATTCCTTAAAAATGTTGGGTTATTAAATAGGCAAAATGCTTTCATGGTTTTCAGTTTTACATGTTACATGGGATTCTGGATTGATAAAACATGATGTTAAGAAGTTTGCATTAAAAAGTTTTTTGTTTTTTTTTTCTTTTTTCTTGGTATTTCACTTAATTAAAAAACACTCATAAACATAGCCACAGTCTCTTATTCTAGAATAGAGAGGAAAAAGTTATTTCTGAAGAATATTAGTTAAAGGAACTTAACTTTATGGAAAGGTGGTTAAGTAAAAAAAATACGTTACAGGAACACAAATCAGAATCCAGTACAGCATACTTGCAGAACCAACTTTATGCTGTTATAAATGACTTTACTACACATTTATAAAAGTAAATATAAAACTCCTTAAAATTAAAAAGAAATATATGCAAATTAACCGTGCTATTCATTCTAATATTCAGACTAGAGATTGATCAGTTTTCCATAAAGCTAATGGTGTAAAGATAATGAATACTGAAATCTCTTGAGACAGACACACACACACACACACACACACACACACACACACACACACACACACATATGTATTTTTAATATCTTCCCAGATTATGTACACCTACTACATTGATTTTGGGTTTAGGAAGAATTTTCTTGTTAGCTGTAGTTGTGAGGTAAAGTTCTTTTCCCACTGGTGTTGGATGTTTGATCACTGAAAGTGGCTGCTATTCCCTTTAGGACTTATTAGGAATTTAGTTTGCCACTGTTTTGTTTAGGTCTTTTAGTATATCAAGTGAGGATAAAAAGTTGGGAAATTTGGAAGTATATCTTTCTGTGGATTGTTCGAAGGAATTGTATTTTCTGTAATTCAATAATATGTGATTTTAATGAACAAGTGGCTACAGTTAAGTGTCATCATTAGCAGGTGTCTTTGTATGTGTTATAATAAGATCTGGCTAGTGGTTAAGCTAGCATTACATTTATAAAATATATATAATATGTGAATAACATTCACAGTTAAATAGCTAATAATATGAATTATGGCAAGACTTAAGCATTTTTTTGTGCAGTGAATTGATTGAGAATTGAGTTCTGTGTTTGAGAATTGGAACAATTGATCAGAATGTTCAAGTTTGGGAAGTATGTAACTGTGTAACAGAAGAAAGTTCTCTGGAAGTCCAATAAGTAATAATAGCACCGTGATCCACTTGCACTTTGGGAAAACGGAGTATGTTGGATTAATTTTCCCACTTGTTCAAAAGCAGCCTATTAGGCAGGGTGCTATTTTTAATGTTTTCCGGCTGAAGGGACTGAGCTCCTGTTTGTGACTTCTCCGTGTGTGTGTATGCAGTAGACTATGGGGTGTCCAGTCCAGGCTTCTTTCTTCTTAGATACATTTCTTTAAAGTCTAACCTCTGGCGTCTGTGCAGAGCTAGAAAAAATTCTAGTCCTAGTTATTTTTATGGTAATATTATTTTAGTAGGTAATTTAGTTAGCAAAGTACCTCATTTTATATGCAACTGACATCTTGTTTGTCTTTGGATCACTTAAATAAAGAGGTTATTTCACTTAGTATTTCCATTTTAAGCTATAAAATAGTTTTAAAGATTTATATGATATAAAAAGACTATTTCTAAGTAATAATACTCAGCCAAAAATTTCTGACCTAATAAAGGCAGTCATATCAGAAGATGTCTTTTTGGTAACTGAAGTGTAAACTCTGCTGGTATGGCCTGGTTTACCAGCATGTGACGTGGGCTCAAGGTTGTGGCTCATGATCTGGTGGTAGGACTTGAGTCAGGTCACTTGGACCCTTCATATCTGGTCCTTGCGTGTAAAATTGGGACCTTAGGCTAGACCCCCTGAAGTACCTTCTAGCTATAAACTTCTATAATTTCGTTATTTGATTTCTATTGTTTCTAGTTAATCATCTCATCAAATGTCTTTTAAATAAGGTTTATTGTACAAGTAAATTGAAATGAACTAATTTTAACATTTTATTTCTAGTAGTTAATCTTATATGAGTATGTTTGGTACAAGTTTAAAAACAGTTTTGTTCAAAAGATAAACTTAGGAAATGGGAAATGTAGTAAAAGTAAGTGTAGAAGAGTTATGATGGATGCTTGGAATGCTGAGTCTCTGTGGGCTATTCTAGTTTTCACAGTACCTTTTGTAGTTTTTCAACTGTACCAGTACCCTAGATATACGTTACATATGCTATTCAGTTTTATGAATATTTCTCAAAATAGTGAGAAAGGCCACTGCAATGGCTCATGCTTGCAATCCTAGCATTTTGGGAGGCCAAGGTAGGGGGAATGCTTGAGGCTAGGAGTTCAAGACCAGCCTGGGCAATATAGCAAGTCTCCTGTCTCCACAAAAAATAAAAATTAAAAAAAAGTAACCAGGTGCAGTGGCACGCACCTGTAGTCCTAGAGACTTGAGAGGCTGAATGGGATGATCGCTTGAGCTGGGACTTGGAGGCTGCAGTGAGCCTATGATTGTGCTACTGCACTACAGCCTGGGCAACACAGTGAGACCCTGTCTCTTAAAAAAAAAATGCAAGAAAGGCAGAATACAGTGTTTCTAATGCTTCATTATATGTGAAAATATTAGGTAAATATAAATCAAGTGAATGAAATAGGTATTATTATACTAGAGAAAAATTTTTGAGTAAAATCCTAGAGTTTACACTGTAGAATCTTTTCAGGATAAAAAGTTAACTGTTTTATTATAGCTCTTATAACTCATCTAAGCAGTAAATTTTTTATCTGGGTGAAGAAAAAGGTCAAGAGATGTAAGCATTGAGGGCATGGTATTTCTAGCTCCCAGTGCCAGATAGCTGAGGGAGCAGAATGACATCTCATCAACTTTCATTTTTGTAGGTTACACACCACCTTCCCCCACCACCTTGCTGTAAAAGGGGTAATACCTACAGTTAGGTGGTCTCCTGGGTCCTCTGAACACCATGGACTTAATTTTCAGCTGTGGGAAGGGAGGGAGGAGCTCAGTACATTACTGTACATTCTCTTGGCATCGTGACTATAAGAAGCAGAAAGTAGAGAAAGCATCAAATGCTTAGGGATGGCCTCAAGTCTTAGTACAGACGTGTAACTAGGTATTTGGAAAAATTATTTTCTAATTCTGGGTTTGTACATAATGGCAGCACAATTTTGCAAAACAGAAAATTCGGTTAACTGACAAATCACAATGAAAGCAAAGTGAATGTTATTTACTTTGTAGAAATTAGTTTTTTCCATGTATTTTGAGCATCGCTGTACAAGGTGCTCTTTGAATCACTGAAATATACTCTAGTCCGAGGCTAATTTTTTGTGGACAGAATGCATCTGTTTATGTATATAGATGCCTTGAGATAGTAACCTCTATTGCCAAAGAAGGTAAGAAAAATAAGGTTCTAAGAATTAGCTAATTGACTTGGCCTTGTAGGCAGAGTTTGATTAGTTGTGGAAAAGGTTAGCAGTATTGTGAAGCGTTAAGCATACAACACACACTCCCAAATGTGATCATGTAACTCAAAATCATGTTTACATTCAATTTTTCTTGATTGTGTGATTTTGGTGTTTTGAGTAAGCACCTGAATGGTCACCGATTCTTTTTTTCGGATGTTTGAAATAGCAATGAAATTGTAAACAGGCAAGTTAAAAACTTAGATATTCTGGTTTTTTAATAACTACTTTTAAATTCGTATGCTTATTTTATGCATGCTTCAATTACTTTGCCCAACAAATAGCCTAAAAATGACTTGACTTAAGAGGGGTAGAATAGAAGCCTGAAATTGGTAAGGCGCTCCTGGCATATGTCATTGTGAGGAGTGTGGGGTTTAGCATGGACTGCCTCAGCTCTCAGCTGTGTTCCTCACTGGCTCCAGAACCTTGGTCAAGTTAACATTGGAGTCTCAGGTTTCTCCTGTCTAAAATGGCGACAGGAATAGTACTTATTCTCTTGAGATTGTTGAAAGGATTATGTGAGAGACATGTAAAAAACAATGCATGCTATAAAAATACAGTGTTTAATAAATAAGTGCTACTATTGTTATTTTATCATTAATTATTCAAGTTATTCAATTGGTTGTACCAATAGTTATACTTCTTACCAACTTTTATTATAGTGGGAATGAAACATTTCACTGATTCAGATTTTGTGAAACCTTACATTCAGGCTGCCCTTCACCAGTCCAAGAAAGGGCTTGTGAGTAAATTACCTGCGTGAAACAATGCTAGGGACTTAAAAAAAGAAAACACATTAAGGGAAAGCTCTTTTCATTCATTCACAAAAAGAATTAACATGTTTATTACCAATGTTATCCATTAAGTCCCCAAGGAGTGGTATAAGAATATTCTGGGTCTGGTGAGGTAGCTCATACCTATAATCCTAACACTCTGGGAAGCCAAGGCAGGAGGATTGCTTGAGGTCAGGAGTTCGAGACCAGCTGTCTCTACTAAAAATAGAAAAAGTTTAGCCGGGTGTGGTGGCACACACCTGTAGTACAAGCTACTTGGGAGGCTGAGGCAGGAGGATCGCTTGAGCCCAGGAGTTTGAGGTTGCAGTGAGCTATGATGTTGCCACTTCACTCTACTTGGGGCAACTGAGCAAGACTCTGTCTCCAAAAAAGAAAAAGAAAAAAAGAGAGAATAAGATATTCTGTGAATTAAGGTCTGCCTACTGTTTATATTTAGAAAAATAAAACAATATATATTTGAAAAATTAATTCAGATTGTTAATTCCAATGATTTTTTTTCAGAGAAATAGGTATAATCACTGAGAATTTTGTTCCCCCTTAAACTTTAAGGAGAGCTTGAGAAAAGAAAGATATTATTAATTCAGTAATTCAGTGAATTTACCTCCGTCTAACAACTTTTAGAGTTTGAATATATGTGCAGAGGAAAGTAATATTAATATTGGTTTATGAGAAAGTACACCCAGGTAAATGCTATGAGATAGTGATTATTTTCTGTCCTGGCCACTGTTACAACCCTCCCCTCTTCTTTTTGTTAGTGTGGCTTAGGGTTAACAATTGTACCAAAACTCTGAACATTTTTGTGAGGTTTTGATATGATGTGTTCACCATCAGTCTACCCTCAAATTGACCCGAGTGTCCTTTTAGGGGGGGTTGCATCAGGGTCTTCTGGCTGAGTAGATTTTACCAGTATAAATGTCCATAAGAGCGAGGGAGGAACACAAGGATGGGCTAGTAGGTCATTACCTTGATGTAATTAATTAGTTCTGAGGATCTGTTGATTGCAAGAAGTCCCATTCAGAACCCTTTTACTGAGGCATGACACTTGGTGGTACAGTAAGGCTGGAACTGCAGTCCAGAGTCATTGACATGCTAATTGTAGCAGTCATGGGTATGTGCTTAGAAGTTCATGCCCCTCCTCTGTGCCCGGTTATTATTGCAGTGGAAACAGTGTAGCCACAGTTGAACCCCTCACTGCCTATTGGATGGTAAAGAGAACCGTGATTTAGGATTGTGGAAGGAGAATGTGAGGGCAAGGTTGGGGGCATTATTGTGGGTGGCATGTTTTACTTCATTGTGTTAAAGAAATAAGTGCAGATTTTAGCCTTGCTTAGGGGGCAGATACTTGTCAGAGGGCAGGCCCTGGTGGTGGTAGGAGCTGAACTTCTTCAGCACCCGTTAGTTAGAGGGAATGGGGCTCTGCTGCCAGCGTACTTTTTGGTGCCAGCTGGGTCTTGAAATCCTATCTTAGGAAGCTGAAAGTTGCCTCCAATGGCTGGGTTTATCTTTGTCTGCGTGTTGTGGACCAGGTAAGGTTTTAGGAATAATTCAGAAGTTTTTCTTTGGGCTAATTGTATAATAGAGGGAAGCCCTCTTGGGCAACATCATGTATCTCCTGGATCCCGGGGTATGTCTGTATTTCCAATGTTTAAATTTCCCAGCTTTGGGCAGCTGGGCATATTGCCTTCTGATTTCATTTATTTGTTGCGGTGGTTGTCTTCACTGGAATGCAGATGAAAGAGAGAACTTTGAGAGAGAATGTATACTCTTCTAATGTAGATGTCTTTTTTAAAAATAGATAATATGCAAGTTACAGAATAGGGAAATATCAGAGCAGTATAGTTAAAGTGCTAGTCTTTTCTGTCTATTTAAGGTGATGCCTGATATTGTCATGTTACAGAGGCGGATGCCCCAAACCTTCCGTGACCCTGCAACTGCTCCCCTGAGAAAACTTTCTGTTGATTTGATCAAAACATATAAGCATATTAATGAGGTAAGACTTGATTTGTTATAATAATATATATCTTGTAATACATCGGGGGGAAAAGTTATTTTGTGACATATTTAAACATCTTAAACTCCCCCCCCCATGATTGTCATATTGGTGATTATTATTAATAAGTTAATGATTTAGAGATAATATAATTACAACTATGTAAAAGAAAAGATACATTAGTAAGGACTGCAAAGTATAAAGGTAATTGTGGATAACTCCTTTTTTTGTCATTTAATACACTGAGTTATTTTTGTAATAACTCTTACCCAAAATAAGAAAGAAAGGGAATGACTCTTTAAAAGTATGTATATGGGCCGGGCGCAGTGGCTTACGCCTGTAATCCTAGCACTCTGGGAGGCCAAGGCGGACGGATTGTTTGAGCTCAGGAGTTCAAGACTAGCCTGAGCAAGAGTGAGATCCCGTCTCTACTAAAAAATTGAAAGAAATTATCTGGACAACTAAAAATATGTAGAAAAAATTAGCCGGGCATGGTGGCACATGCTGTAGTCCCAGCTACTCGGGAGGCTGAGGCAGTAGGATCGCTTGAGCCCAGGAGTTTGAGGTTGTTGTGAGCTAGGCTAATGCCACGGCACTGTAGCCTGGGCAACAGAGCCAGACTCTGTCTCAAAAAAAAAAAAAGTATGTATGTGTTAGAATTTTGCTTAAATTTTTAATATATCTGTTTCTTCCTTTGCTGTAGGTGTCAGGAAGCTCTAAGATAATATTTAATACCCAGCTTTACATGCATTTGGCCTAGTTTATTTGATCTATCTATATTTCTGTGATTTTATTGTCTTTTAAAATTTTATGTGTGTTCTTTTATCTGTATCTTTTCATGGTAAGCTATCCAAAAACTTTTTTGGTGGAGGTAAATAAGATAAAAAAATATACACAGTGCTTCAAATTAATTGTCTTATAACTTGGCACTTTGACACTAAAACTGATTTTTCTGGTGTCTTGGACCTTTGGGTTGATTGCCATTTGCTTCTGGCCTCAACTCCCACTCCATGATTCATTAAATGAGCTTTCCTGGAGAAGAGTAGAAGAGTCCATGCTTCCTTTTCTCTTCCAGTGGGAGCTCTGTATGCTTTCACATTAAAGCCTTATCCTCTGCTAGCTTTAGAGCTACTTAACTCAAAAGATGTTCTTAGGTATGTGTGAATCTTATAGTGGTTCAACATTTAATGCCAGTGTCATTATATTACTGTGGGCAAAATAAAATTAGAATTTTATTAAAATAAAATTAGAATGAACTCGGTGAGAAACATTTCTGAGTTAGATTTTGTACCATTATGTATTATAAAAGATGTTCCAGAATAGCTTGTGATTATCTGAAAATGTCAGATAAATTGTTGCAGTGTATTGATATCAATTTGTTAGTGTCTGATAAATTGTTGTTAACAAAGCTATATTAAAACTGATTAACAATAGCTTTGTTGAAACTTGTTTTTAAATGTGTTGCCACCTTGTAAACTAGACTTTTTCTGATGTTATTCTATGCAGTGTAATACATAGTTTCCTCAAAGTTAGTTACCAGTTACTTGGACTGTTGCCCGGTTCACCTATGAACTTTTTTTTTAACTAGCCTTCGAAACTGTCATAAGAAAAACAGGTATAAGAAAAAGAACTCGGTCTGTGACTGACCCCAAGGCTTATGATCTTGGGTGAGGCTGTTTTTCATTAGTTTTTATATTTTAATAGGCTTAAAAAGTGTGCATGTCTCTGAGGACCTTTTGGCAAAACATCAGTTCATGTACATTTAAACTTATTTTAAAATATGTTACCATAAGATCAGATATAAAGTTGGGATTCACTAGAAAGGGACGTGTGAAGGAACATGAACTTGAGGGGAATGAAAATGTTACTATTTTGTTTGGCCTTTGTTGATTATATCAGCGTATACATTTGTCAAAATTCCTCATGTCGTACTCTTGAGATCTGTGCCCAACTTCACTGTATATAAATTATACCTTCATTTAACAAATTAACGTAGACCAGGCCATGTTATTCTGTTGAATGTGATATAGGATACTTTAGACAAGCCATTTAACATCTTCTGTTTATAAGATGTATAAACAGTATAACTATAAATTGAACTTCACATTTTTTCATTGGTTATATCAGTGTTAGTTTCTAACTCAAATATTAACTATGGAAAATTCTTCATTCTTTATTCTTGTTAGTAAGAATCAAAATTCATCAATTTCCTACTGATAGATTTGTCTCAATATACTCTTCGATATATGCCCTCTCCCTCATATAATGATTTAAATTATACAGTTAACACTTTATGTTCTCATTTCAGGTTTACTATGCAAAAAAGAAGCGAAGACACCAGCAGGGCCAGGGAGACGATTCTAGTCATAAGAAGGAGCGGAAGGTTTACAATGATGGTTATGATGACGATAACTATGATTATATTGTAAAAAACGGAGAAAAGTGGATGGATCGATACGAAATTGACTCCTTGATAGGCAAAGGTTCCTTTGGACAGGTAATTTAATGGACAATACCGAATTTCATTAATTAGAAAAATTTCTAAGTGAATCATGTTGTTGAATTCTTTCCTTAGTACACTTTTAATATTTGTAAATAAATCTAAACAAATGAATCTGTAAGTATGTGGATTATCACATGGTAAAACTATATCAGCTATAAAACCTCCATTAAGCCAGGTTCTGTGGCGTGCACCTGTATTTCCAGCTACTCAGGAGGCTGAGGCAGGAAGGATTGCTTGAGGCCTGAGTTTGAGGCTGCAGTGAGCAATGATTGTACCTGTGAATAGCCAGTGCCCTCCAGCTTGGGCAACATAGTCTCTATAAAAAACAAAAACAACCTGTTAGACTTTTGATTTTAAACTTTTTATGGCTACCAAGTACTTATTTTACTAATGCCTAAGTGGTTAATTTTAATCACTAATAGGTAGTATTGCCTCTTTCATAGGGGCTTTATTTAATCCAGGGATGATTCTTTATTATGTATGTTAGACATATTTACCTACCTGATTGACAGCTTCAAAGAGAAAAGAATTAATCATCTTAAAGCCTCACAGCAGGTGCTCTCTCACTTTTCTGGAGGCTTAGAAAGTCTGGTGCCGTGCCCTGGATTTTTCTCCTAACTCATGTTCTAACTATGTCAGGACTCGAAGTGGGCAGACAGTCGTTAGGATTCCTGCTTCCAGGCCTCAGAGCACTGGATAATTCTGATGGAAAGCACCATCGACCAGCTTGTACCATAAAGGGACTCCAGTGGAATTGGTTTTTTCTCTTCATTCTTGGTCTCTTCTCTCCACCCACAACTTTACCCTCCCTACCTGCTCAAATAGCCCCATTACAAAGCACAAAGCCCTAAGCCCTAAGAATGTTTGTCTCTTGTATTAGTCATGCGCAGACCAAGAGCTCTCAGTTATTCCTCCTCATACTTTTAAGAAGCTTTTCTCTGGCTGTGATTCCCCCAGCTGTTCCCACTTGGTGAAGCCTCCTCTCTCCTCAAATCACAGAGCTCTTGTTTTGTTTGAGATACGATTTACTCTTAATACCAGTCTCCTCTGCCTTGCAACCCTTGTGGAGTGAGTGAGTTATTAACCTGCAGTCGAAATACTTCTTTTGACTTTTCAGTGATGAGGATAGAGTGGGAGTCAAAATGACTTTTTCTGAATTACCTCCCCTTTTTTGTTTGTTTTTTAAACTCTGGAATCTGCATGTGCTTAATTACTTCTCTGTTCCCGCTGCAGAAAAAGCAAAATATGCCCCTTTTTCAAAGTATGAGGAAAATTCGTCATGTGTTAAATCTGATCATGCTTAGGACAAAAAGTACACTGTAGGCCGTTAGCAGCCACAGGTCCAAACCCAGAAAGATCTAAGCTGTTAAACGTGTAAGCAGGTATGAACGAGTGTGTTAGAAGACCTCTGTAACTGCCGTGCTGCCCTGCCAGGCCCTGGTTCACATGTATGACATGTCTCCTCTTCCCATGATTGGAAGGAATTTTGGTTATTGTACATAATCCAGGGGGTGTTCAGGGTTTTGGGAGTCCCTCTTTATGAAAGTATTCCGGTTTCGTCAGAAGCAGCTTCTGCTTCTCTATCAGCCTCTTAAGGACGAACGGCATTTCTAAGGCCCAGCTTTTAACTAACGATATGAACACCCTCGATCTGGGGATTGCTTTTTCCACCTTGAAAATTGCACCAACATTTGAGTAGTTGCTCTCAATAAGACATTTTTCTAACTTTTGTGACATCCACCATGAAAACTGGGGCCACACAGCCTGTTCTCTAGGCCTCGTTGTCCCCGATCATCAGTCTTGATGCTTAAATTTCACTCCTCCTCTTCACCTCAGGGTTCTATGCCTTAATTCCACAGAACAGGCGAGCATAGTAATAAACCTGTGAAGATAATAGGTCTATTTGACATGGAACTCCTTTTTCACCAGGTCAGACTGATCCTTCCCTCCTGGGCTGAGGTGTTATGCAGTGTCCATGTTCAGGTTCAGGGCCTGTCACTCACCAGAGTAACATCTTCCATATTGATTTGGTCAAACTTTCTCCGAATTCTCTGCCAGGTTTTTGCCAAGTAAGGGATGTCTCTATTTCTTCAGCCAATAGTGATTAATCCTGATTGCACACTGAAATTTCCTGGGGAGCTTTAAAAAAAAAAAAAATGCCTAGGCTCCAAACCAATTAAATTCTGGGCATTGATATTTTTGAAAACTCCCTGTTGAATTTGCAATTCAGAATAAAAAACCATTGCCTTAGCATTTAGCCAGTTAACTATTTGCCAAGTCAGTAAATACTTAGGCCCCCATGAGTGGCCTTTGTCCTGGAGACCATCGGGATCCGGGCACTGAACTGCAACTCTTGGTACAGTCAGTATTCAGTGAAACAGAAGAATGTCAAAAACATTTGTCAGATGTTTACATGGGTAGCCTCTAATATGAAAGACAACAGATAATATCTTTCAGAATTGGGTGGAACCAGAGATACTGCATTTTTCATTCTAAGTTTGATTTCGGTTCAACCGTTTATAATCTGTCATTCACAGTATATTTAGCCTTGGCTGATGCAGATCTTGGAACACGTATTCCATCCTCTTCTTCTAATCCAGTGGTTTTCATCCTACACATTGGAATCATTTGGAGTTCCACCCCTATCCCCAGACTTTTTGAGTATGCTAGAAAATATATCTAAAACTATTATTTATTCAGACTATTTATGATATAAATGTAACTTCTGTTTAATCAGTTATTAATGGTTATCCCTGGTAAATAGGAGATAGATATAGTTTCATTTTACTTACGTATTGATTTCCTAATTTTTATGTAGATCTTTTTAATAGTATGAAACTTATTTTAAATGAGCAAAATTTAAAATGAGAGGTGTGCATGCTGATATGTACTAATAGACACCCTATTTTCCTTAGCAGTGATTCTCATTTTAAAACTATCATAATCCCCTAATTATGGCAGTTAACTTATATTTACCAGGAAAGTGGAACTTCCCTGGTAATTTGTAATTGATTTTTTTAAGTGTAAACTAATTTTTCTTTTGTATACCTACATTTTTATGTATGAAAGTCTAATTGAAAGTTACCTGCTTTCTGAGAGGGATTAGAAACTTAAATATTTCACATATATTCTTAGGATTTAAAACAGGTTTTTCTCTCATTAAAAGAATAGTTGGGTGAATTGTTTAAAGTGTTATTTAATAAGAAAGAAAAAACCAAAGCAGTTGTCAAGATTCATAGTTTATTTCTGAAGGAGGAAAATAGTTAATCTAATTTTGTCAAGAAAGTTACAATTTTGTGGATTTTTAAAGTATCATAAGGATGTAAAAAGAAACCAATTTGAAAGATTGACTTAAAGTTACTGTGTAATACATGGATGATACGTTGAATAAAAACAATCTTTTTTACTTAGGAAGGGCAGAAAAATGAGAATTAGAAAACTATACAATTAAATGAAAATTAGGTAAACGTACAATTAAGGTGAATTGTAAACTGTTGCGAAATTGTTGCCATTAATGAAATAGAGAGTTACTCAACTTTTTTCTCTTTTAGGTTGTAAAGGCATATGATCGTGTGGAGCAAGAATGGGTTGCCATTAAAATAATAAAAAACAAGAAGGCTTTTCTGAATCAAGCCCAGATAGAAGTGCGACTTCTTGAGCTCATGAACAAACATGACACTGAAATGAAATACTACATAGGTAAACAAACAGGCAAACAATGCAATGCCCCCCCCCACCAGAAGCTTGAGTTAATGGTTATTTTTATATCAAAATGTGTTGATTTTATTTTAAAGTGGTTGAAAATTTGTTTCTGTTGAACAGCACAGATTTATATAAGTTACTTGATCTGATAGTAATATTCTAAGCCTTCAGGAATGTGCACTCCAGGTGTCATAGAATATAGAAACCAGTGAGAGAACAGCGTCCCCCTCCCCCCCACCCCTAACTTAGTGGTGCCATTTGTTTGCTTTAATGATGCTTATTTATCCAGAGTCATCTTTCTGGCAACTTTAACCATTTCTAATCTAGCTCAGAAACTACTTGTAAGCTAATGCATTGTGAATGGTGGTACAACCATTTTTGTAGTGTCTAAACCAAGACTGGGCTCTTCCCCAGTCTGTTGGTGAGTTTGCCAGCATCAGAAGCTGTTAAACTTACTACGACAGAAAAGAGGTACTGAAGTCATGCCATATTCTGTGTGCTTTCCATCCAGTGTCTGTAATAATCATAGCAATACTGTAAAGGAAGATGGCAGAATGCTTAAATTACAGATGGTTCGTACAAGGAGAGTAGCATACCCAAGGCCACAGGCTTTGGAGCTAGGAACTGAACCTACTTTAGCCTAACTCCAAAGCTCATATTTGTTTAATTGTCACACTGTCTTTCTTCTGAAAATAAAAACAGGAGACAGAAGAATCGTGAAAATACTGAAGTCTAGGGCCAATTGTTCCATGGATAAAATATCTTCTGATTAATACCTTCTTTTGTACTATTTTTAATTAAATCTGAGATGTCAGTGATTGTAAGACACTACTGTTTTATGTACCATCAAGAAAAAAATTACTGCCAAGTATACATGTAAGGTACCATTAATTTTAAGATATAAACCTTAGGATCCATAAGTTACAGAAATTCCTATAGGCACAGATACATTGTAACTCATATTCAGAAATGCTAGCCTTACCTGATAAATGTAAGGCTAAATTTTGTTTAATGTACTGCTTTTGAGAAAACGGGGATTACATTGTGGTTCTTTAGTCCCCTCAGAATGGCGGAAACAAATAATGGATAACGGGGTAAGCTTTGGATTAGATTTCCTTTATGAAATACCCCTTGTTTCCTGTTGTTACAGGAAAAATGAACTTGTACTATTAATTTTTCTTCCTTAGTTTCTTCTCTGTAGGTATCTGATATAATCCATAATAATATTTATATCTTAAAACCTTTTCTCATCACACTCAACTGAAATTTTGCTGTTCACTGTCAGTTATAACTTGCATAAGGTGAGCCCGTTTCCATTCAGTGGTTTTAGAACCGAACAGGGACATTGTAAGGATGTTTGACTTGCGAAGTCATCTCTGGACATGCCTCCCCCCTCTTCCTCCTCGCTATCGTTCGTTGTATTTTGTTTACTTAAGTAGCAGAGGAAGTGTTGATAGCATTGCTGTAACACTTTAATTCTGCCTTGTCGAAAGACGATATGGCTGGCATATAGTAAGTACTCAAAAAATATTAGCTACTCAGTTGTATATAATAATGGCTATCATTTTTGTTTTGAATAAAGTGATTTTAATGATCACTTTGTTAATTGCATTAGTCATTACAGATACTCTTTCAGATAAGTGGGTTTTTAAAAGTTTTTATTTAAGAAGGCGGTAAATTCATAGTGTCTCCAGAAACTGGACCTATTTTAGAAATTAAAAAAAAAAAAAGAACTTTGGATTAGACAAGGCCGTGTCAATTGACTTGAGACTTTAAGGTGTCTGAAAGTTGCATTGCTTTTTATGATGCAAATAATTTGATTTTAAAATGATCGATGAGTAAAATTTGTTCTAAGTTTTATTAAGTCCTTCAACTTGAAAAAGTATTTACTTCGTTGCCGTATAGAATAATTTCTTACCTGGATTATTATTTGGTATGTGCCGTGGTCTAGTTAAAAGAAAATTCAGTTTAGGTCTGCTACAAAGTCCTGCCAACCCTCTGTTCTCCCCAAAATCAATTTAAAAAGACTGAACAAATATGCTCGTGTATGAGCTTTCTTTGACAGTGTCTTTAGTGCTCAGCACATTGTAGATACTATGTAAATGAGTAATGAATTATGAGGTCAGGTGAAACTGAGTGGCTTGATCCTTCATTGGAAGAACATTCTAATCACAAAGTTTCTTAAAGGGATTTTTATAATCACATTGGAATTCTGACATCAGTTACTTTTTGCATTCCTTTTCTGGCTACTGCTTAACCAAGAGGTTAAAACCCATCCACGGACCATGTCTGTGAGGTATCATGGAGCTATGTTTTTAGTTTTAAACCTATGAACTGAAGTGATTAAGAGCAGATATTATGCATTCTTATGTAACCTTTTAAGGATTCTTTTTATTATTTGCAGTGTCAAATAGTGCCGTAGACTCCTATTAGATGTAGCCATGCAGTTATTTTTATTGTGCTACTTATTCTGACTTTAGATCACCTGTATCATGAATGATCTAATGGCAGTATTGATGTGCACTGCTTCAAGCCAGGGCTACCACCAGGAAACTGCAATGTATCCACAGTTCTTAGTGACTGGATATTGAATACTATCAGTTATTCCAGACAGATTTGTAGAGAAACCTCTGGTTTTGTGATACTAAAAGACCAAAATGAAGGTAACCTTGGTAGATGGTTGTTTTGTGTCATTCCATTTGAGTTACAAGTGCTGAATGTGGTATATGTAAGAATGTTAATAGTCAAGAGCAGCACTTTATTGAATGACCTCACCTAATGTGAAGTCAGCGTTATTAATACTTAAAGCATAATCTTTGAAGCAATTTATTGAATATTCAGCCTTGTTAGAGGGTCAGCAGTGATAGCAAGTCATGTATTCTATACTGTTTCCCCATTTATAGGCCTGTACGTCGTTTCTTCTTGTGGTTGAGCTTTATTTTGAATTTTTCCCAAACCTTCAGTCTTACCCAAGATTTCCCATTTTCCAATTTGATAAACATACTCCTATACTTTACAACCTGATTTTCAAACATTTACTGTGTTTGCCTAAAAGAAAAAAAAAAAAAAAACTCTGGTAACTGTTAGTGAAATCTAAGGCCCAGCAACACATACTATGTGTTTATATATGAAAGCCCACACGGTGAAGGCTGCCAAGTGGAGAGCATAGAGCATTGTCATAAACCAGAGATCCCAGTAGGTGCAACTTAGATATATGACGTTGAGGGAGGGCTCTCAGGAAGTAAAAAATGCTTTCTTTTATAAATGTAGACAAAGACACTAAAGTATCTTCAGTACTGTTTGTCAGTTTGCCACTTGTGTTTTCAGACGTGACTTTAAAAAAAAAAACAAGGTATTTTCGTGGTACTTCTTACCTCATATCACTTGTTGAGAGACAGTACACCTGTTTAATTCAGTAAAAACTGGACTGTTACTGCAGAATGCTGATCTTCAAACTTTAACTTCGTTTTCACTCTGCATTTGACATTGTAATGTTACAGATTGAGAATGTGTATGTTACTCTCATTTTATTGATATAATTTAAAATGAAACTTTTTTCTCTTTCAGTGCATTTGAAACGCCACTTTATGTTTCGAAACCATCTCTGTTTAGTTTTTGAAATGCTGTCCTACAACCTCTATGATTTGTTGAGGAACACCAATTTCCGAGGGGTCTCTTTGAACCTAACACGAAAGTTTGCACAACAGATGTGCACTGCACTGCTTTTCCTTGCGACTCCAGAACTTAGTATCATTCACTGTGACCTAAAACCTGAGAATATCCTTCTTTGTAACCCCAAACGCAGTGCAATCAAGATCGTTGACTTTGGCAGTTCTTGTCAATTGGGGCAGAGGGTAAGCATTATTTTAGAACTTGTAAATAAATTGAATTAGGTAGAACATTACAATATTTGTAATGTTATTGATGCGTATATACAGTTTGGAGGCAATTACAGGATAGTTATTGATTTCTTAAATGTAGCACTTGATGAATCACCTTGTGTTTTGGGAAATAATCTTTTAAAATGAAAATAGCAATGCTTTGGATTAAAAGATAATGATTTTTTTAAAGTGGGTACATTTAAAATTATGTGTATGCTAAAATTGAGAGAGTAAGAGATGAAAGATTTAAATATTAGGTGATTTGTAACTATATTTCCCAAAGTGAGGTTTTAGTATAAATTTTAAGACTTTATGGTACTAAAACATTGAATCCTTTGCTGTAAAATATTTCTCTAAAGACAGATCAAGATAAATGTTTTTCCTCAAAAACTGATGGCTCAAAAAAAATGCAGATAGTTTTGCGAGATTCACATTGATAGACATACTTGTTTTGATAAATAAGTTTGTCTTATTTTTCCCTAATTGAGAATTTATATAAATTCTGACACATGTCCAAACTGGTTTTTTTTTTTAAGACTGCTAAAAGCAGTCCTTTCCATAGTGACAAATAGATTAAGTTTAGCAGTTTTAGGAAAGCATATTTTTCCTACCATTTTTTTCTAGCATTACTAAAACTACTCTAACAGCATGTTTTACAAATAAAATAGAAATTATAGATTGTTCTCTTCTTGAATGGAATTAGTATCACCATTTGATAATATTTTACTTGTTTTTGACACTATTCTATTTACTTGAAAGTATTGCAACTATATTTTTAATTAATCAGCTAACATACGGACGTTATTTTTTCTTACTGGCTCTTGATTTTACAAATCAGGGAAATTTCCTGTCCTTTCCAACTTTTGTTCAGGCTTTACATGTAACAGATTGATGTTAAAAGTTTATAGCCATTTAACAGGATTGTCTGTCTTTTTATTTTCTGCACCTTACAGTAGTGATCCTATCGATTGTTAAAATAATTTGTAAAAATTGGAGTAGGAAACAAAGCTTGCAGTTTCAAAAGCCTCTGAAAAATCAAGAGATGCTCATAGTTAGGTTAATATAAAGTATATTATGAATAGAAAATACATGCCTGTCTTGAGTAATTTCAATAGATTTTAGACTTGGGAATTTTTTTTCCCTGTTTAAGTTAAA
This sequence comes from Indri indri, assembly GCA_004363605.1. NCBI lineage: Eukaryota > Metazoa > Chordata > Mammalia > Primates > Indriidae > Indri > Indri indri. Next base: position 77,489 of record RJWJ010000416.1, read on the forward strand.
TCATATATTCTATCCTAATATCAAATACTGTTATCTCTGTTAAGCCAAACTGAGACAGCTGTCCCGTTAGCTCAGTAAGTTTTTAACTATTCATGTTGATCAGAATCACATGGGAAGTTATTTCCAAAATATACGTGCATTGGCCCCTACCTTAGATCTATTGGATCAGATCAGAAGGTGGCAGGGCAAGTGTGAGATGACAAAACCACTGCTTTAACCAGACTAGATAGGAAGGTGATATAAACTTTCTTCCATAAACTGTGAAATACCACAGTCTTAGTAGCAGGGAAGCTTTTGGACCTGGGGAATTAACCATGGTATTAGCTTATAAAAACTTGGAAATGGTAGTACTTCTTCCTGGTTCTTTCGAATTAGACTTTTCTTCTCATAGTGCGTTAAGGTTGGGTTGACCTGCCTATGGAGGCCTGAGTTTGTTTTTGAAGACTTGTCTGGGAAGTTTCAGTGGGAGGCATGGATTTCATGAACTTCTATGGCAGCATGGGTTGAGTGTTAAGTAAGGAAGATTAGTTGGGAGCATTTTGGTTGTCTCTTTTAGTAAGTTTTTTTGCTTTAATGGTATTTCTAGAAACAAATTTACAACGGCTAAGGGAAACTAAGTGGTTTCTGAAGACATTCTCAGATTACTTCATTGAAAATAGTTCATTTCAAGATTTTCTTTCTCTGAGAAGTCGTGGATTAAGGTGGAGGGGCAGGATGGAGAAGAAATAGTCAGTCAGAAACAACCAGTTGAATCTTTATATGGCAGTGTGTTTGGGATTTATCTGTGAGACAGTGGAGTACAAATGTCTGAATTTTAAATTACATCGTACTGAGGTTATTTGACTCTCAATGCTGAAATACATTATTTAGGTTAATTTAAATACAGTTTAGCTGTTAATGGTAAATCAAATGCCAGCCATAGCAGGAAAGAATAATTAATTGGGAAAGAAGTTATTTTCAATAATCTTTTCTAATAAGGTATAATTATTTTAAGATATATATATTTATTTTAATTTGGAAAGGAGAGCTTTATTTCTCATAAAGGGTTGCAGCTTGTGAGTGGCCATTCCAGCAGGCCTCAATTGTTTTAAGATATATCTTGATTACCAGTCAGGACTAGACTAAATGAAAGAGCTTGAATTTTTACATATTATGTATTTCACAGATTAACCAATCCCTCGAAATGTTTAGTTCTTTAATTAGTATTCAGTCTAATGTCAAAATGAGTAAATGGAACCCTAATCCAGGAATTAGCCAATTCTTTTTTTTCCTGTTAGTGTCACATCAATGTTCTTAATCCTGTGTTGACTAAAATTATAAGCAAAATTTATATTCAATTAATACTATTTTGAAATACATTTCAGATATACCAGTATATTCAGAGTCGCTTTTATCGGTCTCCAGAGGTGCTACTGGGAATGCCTTATGACCTTGCCATCGACATGTGGTCCCTCGGGTGTATTTTGGTTGAAATGCACACTGGAGAGCCTCTGTTCAGTGGTGCCAATGAGGTAAATGATGTATGGCTTTAAAAACTGTTTTCGTTTTCATAATTTCTTCCTGCTTTTCATCTATGACAGTATAATCTGAAAGTTGTTTTTAGGGAAAGATGTCTGTTTAGCAGCTTAGTCCTTCAAGAGTCAGGCCAGTTTTGAACTTACTTTATGTTGTCCATTTTTTCGTGTTCATCAGTTGTCATAATGGTGAGTTTAGAATTATAAGGTGGGAAGTAAGATATTTTCATCCCCTAGTGAAGAACAATTAATTAGATTAGAAAGTGTTAAGTATTTGTTATAAATATTTTAGGGTTTAAATATAATAATAGAAAGCTTAAAGGTGATAATGAAAGAATGAGGTCCACCCTGAAAAATGATCTAAACATTGCTGTACATTTTGAGACTATGATTTGGAATTAAAAAAGTAATGACCAATAAGATTGATGGATACTCAATATGAAGATTTACGGTAAACTAGGATTATAGGATTTCAGGGCTACAGAGACTGTGTGTAATTCTGTAGTCCATGGGTTTTCAGTCAATTATTAGGACATTTTGAAGGTCAGAGGCAAGGGAGAGGCCAAGCTGCCCTGCAGTCTGAGGAATTGGGTTTTTATTTGTTGTAAAACTATTCGCTTGTGGGGTTTTGTTTGTTTTTAAAAGAAAAGTTGACCATTGCAAATCTTGATCAGTCTGTTCATTAATAAATGAGAAAAGAAACGCCAGAGATGTTTAATGACTTGCATTGGATGATGCAGCTGCTAATAGGTGGTGTCAGACGCTTGTCCCGTCCACCCTTTCAATTCATTTCACCTTCAGCTAGTGAGCTACTCTTCGGTAGCAAACTGCCATAGTATTTGTTTTTGTTTTTATAATAAATAATATTACCCTATAAATTAGTATCTTTCTTGGGTTTTAAACATTAAGATCACCTGAAACTTCCGGTGGTTTCCCATCTCAACTCATTGTAAAAGCTGAAATCCTTGGAGTAGCTCACAAATTTCTGCTGCCTCTGATGCTGGTTCTCTTTCCAACACCCGGCCTCTGCCTCTTCTCCCCTCACTCTGTGATTCAGACACAGCCTTCTCTATGGTCCCTTGAAAACACCAGCCATGGGCCCATAGCAGGCCCTTTGCATTTGTTCTTTCCTGTGCTTGAAATGCTCTTTTCCCAGCTGGCACTTGGCTCTTCCCTCACTGACCTGAAGTCTTTGCTCTAACGTCACCTTCTCAGTGAAACCTATACACCCCATGGAGAGTTACGCTACCCTTCTCCCTGTCCCCTTTTAACTTTCTCCATAGTTCTTAGTCATCATGTGACATAATGTATTACTTGTTTATTGTTGGTCTCTTCCCACTCTAACATAAACTTCTTTTTGGCAGAGATTTTCGTCTGTTTTGTTTATTGCTATATTATTCTGCTACTGAGCATGGTTTCTAGCATAAAAGTATACGCACTCAGTATTTGAGCGAATGAATCTGCACTCTTACATTAAGCCTCTGGGGTTTTTTTTTTTTTTTTAAATGGTTATTTAAAATTCTCCAAAAACTGAACCTTTAAGACTTCTTCCCATCCTTCCTTATTGTTCACCATTGTGTCCATGGCCCCCTGACATACTATAGATTTGTGTGTTTGTTAATTGTCTTCCCTTCTGTGGAATGTTTGGCTGCAGGAGGGCAGGGCCTTTCTCTCTTTTGTTCATTAGTGTATGCTCAGTGCCTAGAGGAGTGCTTGACTCACAGCAGATGTGAAACTTACTTATTTATGAATGAATGAATTGGTGAGCAGAAGTAGGATGTACAGTAGAAATTAAAGGTTTTATTTTTGTTTTTATTTTTAATACAGGTAGATCAGATGAATAAGATAGTGGAAGTTCTGGGTATTCCACCTGCTCATATTCTTGACCAAGCACCAAAAGCAAGAAAGTTCTTTGAGAAGTTGCCAGATGGCACTTGGAACTTAAAGAAGACCAAAGATGGAAAACGGGTAAAATTAGGGATACATCGTTTCGAGCCTTTGTTATTTCTTCACGAGAGCTTTTTATAGCTCATTTTGTATTTACTTGAAATCACTGTTAACAGTTAACAATTGCATTGATAATTCAGGTAGATATTTTATTCAAAAGCTGAATATAGTTTGACCTGAACTATTTGTATGGACCAGTGTTTGATTAATGGTCATTTTACATACTGTATGCCTGCATTTTGAGACAGCTGATCAAATCACCATGCTTTGTTTCAACAGTAGAATCAATAAATTTGACCTTTGTTTCTCACAGCTTGGGCATGTAGTGAAGTCACAGTTAATAATACCGCAGCTGTGAACAGAAGTCACAATTGCAGTAAATGATTTTTTTAGTTCAGTTGATGAAACGTGGGAAGATTTTGGGCTTAAGCAATTTGTGATTTTCAAGGATATTAGCTGACTTTGGTGGTCCTTTACTAGAGTTCAGATTCATAGCTTGCTGACTTGGCCAGCAGAATTCCACATTCCACAATCTTTAAAAGTGAGGTTTTAAAAACATTAGGTTTGTTTTAGTAATTTTCTTTTATCTGAGGACTTTTTTCAGATACTTAAACTATGTCAGTTAATAGAGTAAATGATGGAAATTTTGCATCTTTATTTATACTTTTGTTTTATAGATCTATAAATCATGTATTTTGCAATACAGTTTAGTTCTGGTATTAAATGAGTGTAATGTATAAATATGTGATTGAATGTGATATACACATACATACATACACAAGTCACCTTGTGATTGTAGTTTTGCATTTTTAACATTTAAGAAGTGTTATTTTTGCTCCAGTTATTCTGCCCTTGCATTTTGGCAGTGCTGCCACCAGGTGTCATTTTCAGTGAACTGAAGATGATGGTTGCTTTAATTCATTTCCACATAGCTATTGAGTCTTAACTTTTAATATCAAATGATTTTCTTTAGGAGATTTAAAAATACGTATGTAATTTTATCCTTCACAACTGATTTGTAACTTGTTGCCCTCTGCCTTATTCTCTAAAGTTACAAACAGTGCAATTTCCAGCTGCTAAATTATGCCTACTCCTTATAAGGAAGGGATGGAAAATACCAAACAGACATCCTGAGTCCCTTCTTCTACCTATAGCTTATTAATCGTGGCTCGTCTTCCTACTGAACCAAAACATAGCCTGGGAATCCTTCTTAGCTTCACCAGCATTCAAGGTAGTTTCTACCTTGAATTAGGTATAGGATGAATTAGGATGGAGGATGTGAAATTTCCTTAATGTTTTCTCTCTCTGCAATACAGCATGATACTTCTCTCTCCATTTTGAATTTATTTATTTGTTTTTTGCTTCTATTATATTTTTTTCTCAAAACATCCATTCCATTCCATTCCCCAAATTTTTGCCTTATAAAAACCACAATTAAGATCTATCATTTCTTTCAAATTGATCTGTAATTATTTTTAATTAACTATAGATTTTTATGAGATTTCTCTTAGTCACACTTAGCAACTTAATTTTTTAAAGTGTGAAGTAACTATTTCACTTTTAACAAATCATGCGACAAAAAAACAAATCCATATTCAAATTATTACATTATGAAGGATACACTAGGAATTTTAACCAGAGATTTAAATAGATGTACACACACTTCATTGGCTATCTTTGTGTAGTTGATTTGCTTAGTAATTTTACTTTTCCTTTTCTCATTTTATGTTTCAAAAGTCCATATGATAGGCAGATAAAGAAACTAAAAGAAAAAGAAAAAAAAAAGTCCGTATGAGAGTTTTCCAATAATGAACTCCATACCGACCTTTTCCATTTTTTTGGTGGGGGAGGAGGATGAAAAAATAAGTCAGTAAATGCTATTTTGTTGAAGGAGAATTTACATCCAATAAGATACATATTTTAGGTGTTTAGTTTTTCCAGTTTTAACCTTTATACTGGAATACATCCACTATCTAAAACAGTATGAAATATTTCCATCATGCCCAAAGTCCTCTTGTGACCCCTCTCTGTCATCCCACCCCTGCTTTCTATCATCATAGGTTAGTTTTGTGTGGTCACAGGCAAACTTCATATAAATGAAATCTTACAGTATTATTTTGTTTGGTTTCTTTCACTTAGCAAATACATTGTTTTTGGAGATTCCATTCATGTTGTATTTCTCAGGAGTTATTTTATTGCTTCATAGTACTTCACTGGATGAATATACTATAATTTATCTATATTCACCTGTCAGGGGACATTTGGGTTGTTTCCAATTTGGGACTATCATGAATAAGATCTGTGGGAACATTCTTGTGTAAGTCTCTGTACATACATGTTTTTATCTCTCTGGCAGCACTACCTAAGAGCAGAATTGTCAGGTCATAGGGTGTATGTATGTTTACCTTCACAAGAAAATACCAAACAGTCCTCCAAAGTTGTTTTATCATTTTATGTTTCCATGATATATCAGGATTCCAGTTGCATGACATCCTGACCATTTAATGTGGTTGGTCTTTTGGATTTTAGCCATTCTAGGGAGTATGTGGTGGTTTGTATTTGCATTTCTCCATAATTAATGATACTGACCACCTTTTCACGTGCCTATTAGCCATTCATCTGTCTTCTTTGGTTACAGGTCTTTCCACTCTTTCCACTCTTTTGCTCACTTGTTACTGAGTTTAATCATTGTCTTCTATTCTTAATTCCTTTGTCATATTATATCAATATTTTTTTCTTAGACTATGGTTTGCCTATTCCTTTTCTTAGTATGTTATCTTTTGATGAGCAGGAAATTTTAATATAAATGAAGTCATGTTTGTCAACTTTTAAAAAATAGATAATGCTTTTTGTGTCCTAAGAAATCCTTGCCATCCCCAAGTTTATGAAGATACTCTTCTGTATTCTAAAAGTTTTTTTGATTATAGTTTTTATTGGTAGAATTCTGTGGTCCATCTTGAATTAATTTTTGAGTCTGGATAGGGTGAAGAGGTTGAAATTCATTTTCTTCCATATGCTTACCTAGTAGTTGCAGCGTTATTTGTTGATAACAGCAGTCTTTCCCTATTGATCTAATTTGGCACTCTTGTCCAAAATGCAGTCAACTTTCATGTGTCTACATTTGGGCTATATTCTTTTCCAAAGATCTTTCTGTCCTTAAACTGATAATGTTTAATAGCACAATGTCGATTACTATAGTAGCTTTATACTAAGTCTTGAACTCAAAAAGTGTAAGTTGTCTAGCTCTTCTGTTTCAAAATTATTTTCTAGTTTCTTTATATATGATTTTTAGAATCAGCTTGTAAATTTGTATCAAAAAATTCTGCTAGAATTTTGACTTGGTTTTATTCAGGAAAATGGACGTCTTAATAATACTAAGTCTTCCAATCTATAAACATAGGTTAATGCTCCATTTATTAGATCTTTCATTTCTCTCAGCAATATTTTATAGTTTTTAGTGCAGAAGCCTCACATATTCACTTTATTTCAAAGTTTTTAATTTTTTGGATGCAATTTTAAATGGCATCATTTTAAAAATATAATTTCCTAATGTTTCGTTGCTGATGCATAGCAATTGATTTTTGTAAATTGACTTTGTGTTCTACGACCTTGCTAAATTCACCTGTTCTAGTACAGTTGACCCTTGAACAACATGGACTTGAACTGCATGGGTCCGCTTGTACATGGATTTTTAAAAATAAATACAGTCAGCCCTTCGTATCTGAGGGTTACATATCCGCAGTCAAACACAGATTACAGTATTCAAGGCATAACAAACCCTATTCAAGGGATATGAAACCCATACAAGGAGGGCTGACTTTTCGTATTTACCGATTCAGTAGGGTTGACTGTGGAACTTGAAGTATGCATGGATTTTGGTATACATGGGGTGTCCTCGACCCAGTCCCTGTGCATACCAAGGGCCGACTGTGTGGTTTTTGTTGTTGAGATTCTTTAGGGTTTTCTCCTTTCACATCTTATCCTCTATGGATGAAGACAGTTTTATTCTTCCCATTGTATGTCTTTATTTCTTTTTCTTGATCTATTATACCAAGACCCTCACGTGTCGAATAGTAATGGTGAGAGCAGACTTCTTTCCTTGTTCCTAATCTTACACAAAAAGCATTCAGTCATTCAACATCAAGTATAACGTTAGTTGCACTTTTTTTGGTAGATCCCCTTTATCGGGTTGAAGGAGTACTTTTCTGTATCTAGTGTTTTGAGAGTTTTTTTAAAATTATGAATGGGTTTTGAATATTGTCAGATGCTTTTCCTTCATCTGTAGAGATGATTGTATGATTTTTCTCATGTTATATGGTAGAATATGTTAATTAACTTTTGGAATATTAAGCTCCAACCTATGATAAACCACACCTGGCCTTGATATGCTACCATCTTATATATTGCTAAATTCAATTTGCTAATCTGTTGGTAAGGAATTTTGTTTCATTTGTTTCTATGTCACTAAATATTTCTCTAAAATCTTGTATCATCATTAGGGCTTTGACCTCAGGATTACGCTGGTCTCATAAAACTATTGGAAAGTATTCTTGATTTTCTGAAAGAATTTGTATAAGATTGGTTAGTATTATTTCTTTTGTAAATGTTTACTAGAGTTAATTGACGAAGCCATCAGAACCTGAGGTGTTCTTTGTCAGAAGGTTATTAATTGTAATTCATGTTTTTTGATAAAAATATGGTTATTCAGATTCTCTTTTTGAGTTAGTTTTGGTAAGTTGTATATTTCAAGAAACTTTTCCTTCTCATATAAGTTAAGTTTGTTAGCATAAAATTATCCATAATATTATTTTTTAATTTTTTCTGATATTATTATCTTTTTATTTTCTAGAGGATCTGTAGTGATACTCTTTCATTCCTGATATTGGTCATTGTATTTTCTCTTTTTCCCCCAACTAGTCTTGCTCAGGGTTTATGAAGTTCATTAATCTTTTCAGATAGTCAGCTTTTGACTTTGTTGATTTGTTTTCTTCAGTTCTTAGCCTAGTTTCTATTCTGTTGGGTTTTGCTCTTTTTTTTTTTTTTTAATTTCTGCATATTATGGGGGTATACATGTTTAGGTTATGTATGTTGCCCTTGCCCCCCATGCCCCCCAAGTCCGGGTTTCAAGCGTGTCCATCTCTCGGATGGTGTGCATTGCACTCTTTGTGTATGCATATACCCGTCCCCTCTGCCCCCCGCCCAACATCCAATAGATGTTATTCTTATACGTACACTTATGTGTTGATCAGTTAATACCAATTTGATGGCGAGTACATGTGGTGCTTGTTTTTCCATTCTTGGGATACTTCACTCAGTAGAATGCGTTCCAGCTCTATCCAGGAGTATACAAGAGGTGCTGTATCACCATTGTTTCTTAAAGCTGAATAGTACTCCATGATATACATATACCACATTTTATTAATCCACTCATGTATTGATGGACACTTGGGTTGTTTCCATATCTTTGCAATTGTGAATTGTGCTGCTATAAACATTCGGGTGCAGGTGCCTTTATTATAGAATATCATTTGTTCTTTTGGGTAGATGCCCAGTAATGGGATTGCTGGATCGAATGGTACTTCTGCTTGTATCTCTTTAAGGTATCTCCATATTGCTTTCCACAGAGGTTGCACTAGTTTGCAGTCCCACCAGCAGTGTATGAGTGTTCTTATCTGTCCACATCCACACCAACATTTATTGTTTTGGGACTTTTTGATAAAGGCCAGTCGCACTGGAGATAAGTGATATCTCATTGTGGTTTTGATTTGCATTTCCCTGATGATGAGAGATGTTGAGCATTTTTCATGTTTGTTGGCCATTATTCTGTCTTCCTTTGAAAAGTTTCTGTTCATGTCCTTTGCCCACTTTTTGATAGGGTTGTTTGATTTTTCTTGTTGATTTTCCTGAGTTCTAAGTAGATTCTAGTTATCTGCCCTTCATCGGATTTGTAGCATGCAAAAATTTTCTCCCATTCTGTAGGTTGTCTGTTTGCTCTTGTGACAGTTTCTTTGGCCGTGCAGAAGCTTTTTAATTTGATCAGGTCCCATTTATTTATTTTTGTTGTTGCTGTGATTGCCTTTGGGGTCTTCTTCATAAATTCTTTGCCTAGGCCAATGTCTAGAAGAGTGTTTCCAACTTCTTCCTCTAGAATTCTAATAGTTGCACTCCTTAGGTTTAAATCTGTTACCCAGCGTGAGTTGATTTTTGTGAGAGGTGAAAGGTGTGGATCCTGGTTCAGTCTTCTGCATGTGGCTATCCAGTTTTCCCAGCACCATTTATTGAATAAGGATTCTTTTGGTTTTTGCTCTTTATTATGTCCTTTTACTGTGGGGTTGAATCTGCTTTTTTTTTTCCTACCTGCTTAAAGGTGGAAGCTTAGATCATCGATTTAAGCCTTTCTTCTATTATAGCATTTAATGGTTAAGTTTTCCTCTAAGCACTGCTTTTGCTGCTTCCTGCAACTTGTAATGTTTCAACAGTCATTCATTTTCAAATATTTCTAATTTCTCTTGTGATTTCTTACTTAACTGATCATTATTTAGAATCTAGTTACATAATTTCAAAATATTTGAGGATTTTCTAGACATCTTGTTATTGATTTCTAGTTCAATAGCATTGTGGTCACAAAACATATGATTTCACTCTTAAAATTTATTGAGACTTGATTTATGGCCTAGCATGTAATCTGCCTCGGTGGATGTTTCATGTGCATTTGACAAGAACTGTATGTTGAGCTGGGTGTGGTGGCTCACGCCTAGTCCTACTAACTTTCCTATTATTAGTGTTTTCTTGATATATGTTTAAAGAAACCTTTTACTTTAAACCTATCCATACCTTTTTTATATTTAAAGCATGACTATTGTATGCAGCATGTGGTTGGTTCATGTCTTTTAGTCTTGTCTGATAGTCTCTTTTACAGTGAGTATTTAGCCCATTTAATTATTCAGAAGTTTGGGCTTAAGACTATTGTCTTATTTATGTTCTATTTTCTTATCTGTTCTTTGATCCCTGTTCCCTCTTTCCTGCCTTTGGAGTGGGGGTATAATTAAGTACTTTTTGGTATTTTATTGCATCTTTTCTATTGACTTTTTATTCTTTGTGTATAATTTTTAGTGTTATCTTATAATATGTACCTTTAACATCAGTTTACCTTCAAATAATATTGTATCACTTGATAAACAGTATAACAGCCCTGTAATTCTATCTCGCCCCTTCCGCCTCTTGTGCACTTATTGTCATATATTATTTCTGTGTGTTATAAACCTCACAACAGCTTGTTGGCTGTTTAAATACAAAATAGATTTTTATAGAAATTTTAAAATACATAGAAAATAAAGATAATAGGAAGATACTTTGTATTTATCCTTATATTTGGTCATTCTGGTGTTCTTCATTCCTTTTTCCAATTCCTGGCTTTTATCTGGTATTTTCTTCTGCCTCAAAAACTTCCTTTAACTTTTTATTTTATGGTGAATTACTTCTGCGAATTTATCTGAAAATATTTTAGAGGCTGGGTGCAGTGGCCCATGCCTGTAATCCTGGCAGTGTGGGAGGCCGAGGCGGGAGGATCGCTTGAAGTCAGGAATTTGAGACCAGCCTGAGCAAGAGGGAGACCCCCGTCTCTACTAAAAATAGAAGACATTAGCGGGGCATGGTGGTGCACACCTGTAGTCCCAGCTACTCAGGAGGCTGAGGCAGGAGGATCGCTTGAGCCCAGGAGTTTGAGGTTGCCGTGAGCTAGGCTGACGCCACAGCACTCTAGCCCAGGCAACAGAGCTAGACTCCGTCTCAAAAAAGCAAAGATTTTTGATAGATGTAGAATTCCAGATTGACTTTTTTTTTTCTTTCAGCCAAAGTAAAAGATGTTACAGTGTTGTTTTCTGGATTATATTGTTTTTGAAGAGAAGTCAGTGGTTATTCTTAGCATTGTTCCCCTGTATATGTTTCTCCCTCATCCCCCAGCTGTTTTTAATTTTCTAGAATTCAGAGAATTCTGGTTCTGTTGGGTCCTCAGATAGCTCTCTGATGAGTTTTTAACAGCAATGGTTTCATGACTTACCTACCTTGTTCTTGCCTTTTTTTTTTTTTTTTTTTTGAGAGAGAGAGACTCACTCTCGTCCTGGGTAGAGTGCAGTGGTGTGATGACAGCTCACTGCAACCTCAAACTCCTGGGCTGAAGCGATCCTCCTACCTCAGCCTCCCCAAGTAGCTGGGACTACAGGCACATGCCACTGTGCCTGGCTAATTTTTTCTATTTTTAGTAGAGATGGGGTCTTGCTCTTGATGAGGCTGGTCTCAAACTCCTGACCTCAAGTGATCCTCCTACCTCAGCCTACCGGAGTGTGCTAGGATTACAGGTGTGAGCCACCACGCCTGACCTCTTCTTGCTTTTAAAGTGGGAATGTTGTGAATTTCTGTATTGTAACTAGAAGCAAAAGTCCAGTGATGGTATTATAAATAAATTCAATATTTATAGCGATTTTAAGGGTTATACTATTTATTAAAAAATGAGCTTTCAAAAAGAGCTTTCTCAATACATGTTAAAATAATTTATTATTAAACATATTTTCTAAAGGGAGGGCATAAATAATTGGCTTTTTAATTTCTGTATCTACTATAAGCAAGTAAGGTTAGACCAGTGCTTCTTTACGTACAGCGTACTTGGAGTGATCTTTACAGCCTGGAGCCACTGTTGCTGAGGGGAGTGTAGCAAGTTCTCAGGTGTGGCCAGCAGAAAAGAGGTCTTGGAGTAGAGCTCGGCACACTTTCTCTATGAAGGACCAGGGAGTAAATGTTCTCAGTGTTTTGGGCCTCTGTTGCATATTCATCTTAGTTTTCGTTTGCTTGTTTGTTTTTACTGTCTTTAAAAAGATAAAAACTATTTGTAGCTGTAGCTATACAAAAACAGTCTCTAGATCCGGCCACACTTTACTGTGACCCCTGGGCTAAATGATCTTATAATAATTTTTGTCTCAAAATTATGTTCAAATCTTCTAACCAAAAGTGTATTTGGTATAGTAATGTGTGAAAAGGCAGAGGACCTAACTATTAAGTGTCCTTTTTAATAAAGGCCTCAGCATATGATATATTTAACCATACTTGAAATTAAATTATGTAGGCTTTAAACAACTGTAGGCTAATTTTAAAAAGTATGTATGTTTTCACATATTCCATCAGATTTAGAGAAAGCCTTTTATCGTCTCTTTTAGGAGTACAAACCACCAGCAACGCGTAAACTTCATAACATTCTTGGAGTAGAAACAGGAGGCCCTGGTGGGCGACGTGCTGGGGAGTCGGGTCACACGGTAGCTGACTACTTGAAGTTCAAAGACCTCATTTTAAGGATGCTTGATTATGACCCCAAAACTCGAATTCAACCATATTATGCCCTGCAGCACAGTTTTTTCAAGAAAACAGCTGACGAAGGTACAAATACAAGTAACAGTGTGTCCACAAGTCCTGCGATGGAACAGTCCCAGTCTTCGGGCACCACCTCCAGCACATCGTCAAGCTCAGGTCTGTTCTCTTCATGTGAGATTGGGCTTGGGAATATTTAATATATATGTATATTTTTTACAAAGCAGAATTATTTTAAAAGTGTTTATTAAATTTATTAATGAGGTGGCAGGAATTATTTTAGTTAAATTTGTTCTTTATAGTTAGTAATATAATAAATTGATCTCCCCCAAAGCATAAGTATTTAATTATGTACATAATAAATTCTGCTTGACAGTTGGAAACAAAAGTGTTTATTAACCAACATTTGAAATTTTTTTTTAAATGGAGTTTTTGGTCACATGCTTGAGTTTTCCCCTACCTTAACCCAACTTGCGATTTTATTTTAGTTCAGTGGTTCATGTGAGAGAACCTAGCTGTAGTCAGAGAATCCAAAGACTGATAGACCTTCAAGTTAATACTATAGGTTTTTTTTTTCTTGGTGGCATACTTTGAGTTTTAATGGTACAGTTTTAAAATATAAACTTGAGCAGAATTAGCTTTGAACCCAAAGTTGTACTGTGTATGATATTTAAGGTGGCTCATCGGGGACAAGCAACAGCGGGAGAGCCAGGTCGGACCCGACGCACCAGCATCGGCACAGTGGCGGGCACTTCACGGCTGCTGTCCAGGCTATGGACTGTGAGACACACAGTCCCCAGGTAAGCTCGCACGCAGCCGTTTGCTTGTGTCACCTGCTGTGCTCAGGTTTAGCAATATTGGGTGCCAGGTGCCTTTAGGATGATTATGTCATTTACTCTAAAGGTTCATAAAGTCTTCATGTCTAACTAGAGAAGCACATTCTTAAAATTTTTCCCCTTATTTAGAAATGGCTAACATGTATCGGTGCATACTAGTTGTTGTTTTGAACATTTTTTCCCTGCGTTTATCTTGTTGAACAGAGCAACATGTTGAGCTTCATGCTGTTTTGATCCCCATTTTACAGTGGGAGCTGGGTCTTAGTGGGTTAAGCAGCTTTCCCTGGGCTGTGATCTTAATTACTACACTAGACTTCCTTCCATGATTTTTCCGTAATCTCAAAGTCCTGGATTCTTGATCAGTTTCTATTTTGATTTTAGCCTTTATTTTTTTTGTTGTTTGTTTGTTTTAAACTCTGTTAAAGAAGAAGATCTAATAAAGTAATTTTTAAAAAATTGAGGTTAACAGGTGGTGGTGGTAAAAATGTTTAAATACCCTTGTAAAATAGTAAGTTGGTTCACACTGAGTACTGCATTGCGGTGTTTTATGGTGACCGACCAGTGTACTTGATGGATGAAGTAAAACTGATGGTTATGAATATCACTCCCTTTCCTTGTGACTGAAGCAGCTGAATGCTGCTGGAGAAAAATCACAATGTAGCTATGTTGTCACAGCTATTAATTAATATTCACCAACCTCTGCTGGCCAATCTAACATGTTTCTCAAGTCTTCCCCACTCTCTCCCATTCTCTTTAATAATTATTTTGCCTGTAGTACCAGCTACTCAGGGGGCTGAGGCAGGAAGATTGCTTAAGGTCAGGAGTTTGAGACCAGCCTGGGCAACATAGTGATACCGTGTTCCTTAAAATTCTTAAAATAACAATAATTGTTTCAAACTTCTCTACTCTTCTTAGAAACCTTTGGCCTTCCCTTCTCTGTTCTCACCCAGTCCTTGCTTTGCAAGGAAAAGAGTCTTCAGACAGGAACTCCCTCCATTTGTATCATCAAATACATGGTCCTTCCTCCATGTGCACTTGTCCAACTTCTCTTCCACTCCTTTTTTGTTAGAAGCATTGTGTTTTTTCTTGCCTAAGGCGGAGCCCACTCAGCACCCTGATCCCCTTTCCTTTTGTTTCGTGGGGACTTTGTCCTTTGGCCCCCCTCTGGCTCCTGTGTCTTCAGTCTCACCTTCTCTCTTGGCTCTTTGTGTTGATGAGCATTTACTCATTCTCACATCTCTCCCATCTTGAGCAAAACCTTTCTCTGGCCCCCCTAGTCTTTCTTACATTATTCTTCTGCTGCCTGTGGGCTTCACCTCTTTACCCTTTAAGAACCTTTCACCTGCTCCAATTAGGTTCCTGCCTCCTGGCTCCATTGCCAGTGTCAGCATGGTTTTTATTGATGAGTCCAGTGGACACCCGAACGCTTATCTTTCTTCATTCCTCAACGGCATTTGACAATGTTGACTTTCCCCACTCTTTGAAACACTCAATCTCTGGTTTCCTTGGCAGGATTTGCTTTGCTATTCCCCTACTTTTCTGGCCTTTCCTTTACTTTTTTTTTTTTTTTTTGGATTCTCTTCTTCTACTCACCATGAAACCTGGGTGTTCCTCGAGGCGTCATGTGTCCTGCCCTTCTCCCCCTGCACACTTCCGGCATGATCTCATCCACTTCTGCTAGTGCCTGCCATCACCATCGTCACGTCAGTCATTTCCAGGCTTGATTTCTGACTCAGACTTCACTCCTGAGACCCAGGGCCTTTATTTCTAATTATTTACTATAAACGTCACTTTGAAAATCTCAACAATATGACACTGCAGATGAGTCACATAAACTGATTTCATCATTTTCACTTCCTTTCCAACTCTTGTTTTGTCATTTATAAAAATGGCCCTAAATTTATCCACTTAAGTCATAAACCTGGGGACACTCCTCTTTCCTCATTCACCACACTGAATGAAATCGTAAATTATGTGGATTCTCAGCATCCTAAATATGTTTTTATTCTCTCTCCTTCACTTGACCCTGTTGCTGCGACCACCTCTGGCCTGTCTCACTAGAAAGTCTCCTGACTGGTCTTCCAGGGTCCAGTTCCCTTCACTCGTCAGCCCTGTTGTCATCTCTGCAGTCAAGTGAACTTTGAACTTTCACTAAAGCAGTCGATCTTATCATACTTTAAACCAGTTTGTGGCTGGCCCTTGTACCTAAAATAAAATATAGACTTCGTACCAAGGTGTCAGTGATTTCCGTGCGCTGGCCCCTATCCAGGCCATTATTTTTCCTCTTCACTCATTCTGGTCATACTGACTTTTTTCATTGTTTAGAATATACCATGTTCTCTCTCTCTTCTCACATTTACTGTGCTCTCAGCTTGGAACACTTTTCCTCCCTCTTTTGCTTTGGTAACTACTATTTATGCTTCAGGTTTTAACTTAAATATTACTGTTGCCCGAGGCTTTCTCTAATTCTTCAAAGTATCCTTCCCTCCCTTCCTTTCTTCCAAATATATTAAATACTGCAAACACATTAAAAGATACCAAGAGTAACGTAAGACACCTGTGTACCTCTTGCCTACCTGTATTTGATAGAAGCCAACGTTTTGTTTCAAATCCTTTTTTATAATTAATTGTTGAATAGTTGCTGTAGTCACATGGTTAAAAAAATATAGCTAAATATAAAAGGAGATTCAGTGAAAGTTTTTCTTTCCTTTCATGTCTGCTAGCCACCCTGTTTCTAAACCAGGGTTCTTAGTTTTTTGTGTGCTTTTTAAGATGTCTATATTTTGAGATTTGTATAAGCAAATACAAATAATTTTTTACCCAACCTTTGTACATGGATGATAGCATAACAGACTGTTTCACATCTTGGTTTTTCTGTATGTTTGACATGTATTTTGGAACTCTTTCTGTATCGGTACATAGAGAACTTGCTTATTTACGTTGCTCAGCAGCCCAGCATTCGTTGTTTAGATGTTCTGTAAGTCATTGTCCCCCATTAATGGACATTTAGTTCATTTCCATCTTTTTTACTGTTACAAATGATGGTGTAATAAATAAATAACCCTGTACAGTAGTCTTTCCTTATCTGTGGTTTCACTCTCCACAGTTTCAGTTGTCCATGGTTAACTGCAGTCAAAAAATATTAAGTGGAAAATTTTAGAAATAAACAGTTCATGAGTTTTAAATTTTATGCTGTTATGAGTAGCATAATGAAGTCTTGTATTGTCCCACCTTGTCTCACTCAGGACGTGACCCGTCCATTTGTCCAGTGTATTCATGCTCTATGCTTAGTTGCTGTCTAGATTATCAGATTGACAAAACAGTATATACAGAGTTTGGTACTATCCAGTTTCAAGCATCCGCAGGAGGGTCTTGGAATGAATCCCCTGTAGATTAGGGGGGAACTGCTCTACATGTATCATTCACACATGGGCAGTTTATCTGTCATATAAATTCCTGGAAGTGAAATTGCTGTGTCAAAGAGTAATGTGATTTGTAATTTTGATAACTATTGCCAAATTTCCTTTCATGTGATTTTATAATCCAGTAACTTGAGCAGCTTCATGTTTATAAACCATTAGAATTTTCTTTTCAGAAAACTCATGCCAGTTTTCTGGATTGTTTCGATAGTATCTCTAAAAGTTTGGTTCTCAGATCACCTTCACTGAATAAGTAATTTATGTTAGCCACTGGTGATAGAAACAGTCTTTGCCTTCCTAGAAGTTACAGTGACACAAGTAAATAAACAACAAAAATTAATAAAAATTGCAAGTAGCATTAGCTGTTAAAAAGAAAATAAGAAAGGATAATGTGATAGAGAATTCTATTTGTAGGGTGGGATGTATTAATTAGAGTAGGCCAAACTCTGATGACAGACCCCCAAAATATGGTAGTTTAAAGAGTATGAGATTTTTTGTGCAACAGTCCAGAGTGGGTGTTTAGGTTAGTAGCTTGGCTCTCTTCCGTGTCCTGGTCTCCTATCATCTTCTGGCAGTAGGCAGAAAGACTAGGGAGGTGTTTGTTGTGCCAGGCCAGCAGTGATGTACAAACTTTGATTCACATTCTGTTGACAACTTAGTCACACAGCCATACCTAAGTTCAAGGGAAGCTGAGAAGTGTATTGTAGCCATGTGCTCAGGAACAAGAAGAATATTTTTTTGTGTGCACAACCAGTAGACTCTGCCACAGGGAGCAGTTATTAGCCACAGTGGTCAGAGAAGACTCTGGAACTGAAGTGATGAGAAAGAAGCTTCCAAGCACAGATCAGAAATAAGAGCGTTCTAGGCAGAAGGGAACAGTGAGTACAAATGCCCTGTGGCATTTGAAAGATTTTGGCCAGATTGAGGAAAGGAAGGCCGACAGTGTGGTGTGGTACCCAGGTAGTAGGGGGAAGGACAGCTTAGAGAAGGAGGTTGGAGAAATAGGCGTTGGCCAGATTATGCAGACCATTTTATGAAATTGGGATTGTCTTATTTTTCTAAGTGCACTGAGAAGTCATTAAAGGATTTTAAATAGGAAGGTGATTAGATTGTGTTTTAAAAGGGTTGCCTCCTGCTACTCAGTTGGAGAAGGGCAAGGATGGAAGCAAGAAATTTGTTTAGGAGGCTGTTGTGTTAGTCTAGGCCAGAGATGCTAGTGGCCTGGGTAAGTAATGGTGGTGGAAGGGAGAGGAGAGGTCAGGGTCATGATCTATTTTGAAGGTAGACTCTGTAGCGCTTGCTGATGGGTTGGATGGAGGAATTGTTGAGAAGCTGGATGAATAGTAATCCCAGTCCTTTTATTGAAAGAAGAAAGATGGAGAGAGGAGGGACTTTAGGGGGAAAGTAAAGAATTCCTTTTGGACCTGCCAAAAATCCTTACAGAACCTTTACAGAAAAAGTTTGCTGACCCCTAACATAATAGTGCTCCCAAGGAAAGACAGTGGCTAATGAAATATATGAGCCTATTTATGGGTATGACTTCTTAAAAATTGCAGCTTTTGTGATAAAATACCTTTTACCCTTGAATATATTTGGAATTTTGTATTATAAAACTGTGTAACACATTAAAAGTTTCAAAAACCCTCTCTCCATGATTAATATAAATGCTAGTGTCATAGCTTTTGATCGAAGACTAAAACTTGGAAACAGTACTCCGAATAATCCTTTAAAATCTGTTCTTACAGGTGCGTCAGCAGTTCCCTGCTCCTCTTGGTTGGTCAGGCACTGAAGCTCCTACACAAGTCACTGTTGAAACTCATCCTGTTCAAGAAACAACCTTTCATGTAGCCCCTCAGCAGAATGCATTGCATCATCACCATGGAAATAGTTCCCATCACCATCACCACCACCACCACCACCACCACCACCATGGACAACAAGCCTTGGGTAACCGGACCAGGCCAAGGGTCTACAATTCTCCAACGAATAGCTCCTCTACCCAGGATTCTATGGAGGTTGGCCACAGTCACCACTCCATGACATCCCTGTCTTCCTCAACGACTTCTTCCTCGACATCTTCCTCCTCTACTGGTAATCAAGGCAATCAGGCCTACCAGAATCGCCCAGTGGCTGCTAATACCTTGGACTTTGGACAGAATGGAGCTATGGACGTTAATTTGACCGTCTACTCCAATCCACGCCAAGAGACTGGCATAGCTGGACATCCAACATACCAATTTTCTGCTAATACAGGTCCTGCACATTACATGACTGAAGGACATCTGACAATGAGGCAAGGGGCTGACAGAGAAGAGTCCCCCATGACAGGAGTTTGTGTGCAACAGAGTCCTGTAGCTAGCTCGTGACTACATTGAAACTTGAGTTTGTTTCTTGTGTGTTTTTATAGAAGTGGTGTTTTTTTCCAAAAACAAAGTGCAAAGCTGCTTGAATCAGAAGGAGATTAACACACTGAACCGCTACAAGAGGGCAAAGCTGACTTTTTTTTTTTTTTTAACTTGAAAAGATTGCAAAGGGACAATGAAGTGTTTAAAAGAGCCATGTCCAAACCCATCTTCACGGATAGCTCAGAGGTATCCTCTTTTTGCCTCCCCCAACTTAACTTGCCACATCCCAGTCGTAGTGGGGTTTTTTTGTCTTTCTATTCAGCAAAAGTTAATGTTCAGATGTTGGTCTTGGTCATTTGCCAACTAATTTTAAAATAAAAGGCACTGCACATAATTTGCATAAAGGGCCCCATGAGGGTGTTTTTTTTCTTTCTTTCTTTTTGTCCCCCTGCCCTCTCCCCCTTTTTTTTTGGTTTGGTTTGGTTTTGGGTGGGGGGTGGGAAATTTGGGTTTTTTAGTCCTCTAAACACACTTGGGCACGGAAATGCAGTACTGTAAGGAAGAGGGACCTCCAGCTTACACAAACATCATCTTCAGCTGTATGAAAGGGACGGTTGTGTTGAAGTTTGTAAGGCACATTAAGCGTGTTAAGTGGCGGGGATCAGAACTCTCCTATCTGAACCTACTGAGGAGCAAAGCAGCAATCACATGGGATCCTGTGGGTCTCCTGTTGTAGAGGCCACAGTAAGATAGGAATGGAACGTGACTGGTCTCCTAACCAAGGTGCACTGAGACGCAATCAACGGGTCAGTTGTGGCCAGTCCTGGGGAGGTCTGAGTGGTGGTCTTTGGGATAACCTTTGGCCTTATGGATTTGGACTCAAAATTAGAAGAGCCTACCATTTCAGATGCAATCACTTTTGGACATGCTTTTGCAGACAGTCCTTAATGCTGAAAACACAGAGAATGGGTAATTCAAGAGGCCTTTCTTTTAAAATAGACTTTTGTGACCCACTAATTGTAAGGTATTGCAAGGTCACTTTGCGTGTGTCATAAAGTTGACTTCCTTATTGGTTGAAGGTCACAGAAGTAGTGGTTTGCTTTGATGGAAATAGCTACAGCTGTGTCCCTTCCTGCTTTTTACTTTTCCTTTTGCTTTTTCTCGGCACGTGGTATCTCCACCATTTCTTCTGCACAAAGATGTCTTCTGTTCATCCTGAACATTTTTAAAAAATGCAGAATTTTATGTGACTGCTTTTTTGCCTCACAATTATGCTGTGAATTTTACAAAAATTTATTTTCTTTTTTGATAATTTATTGTACCAAAGCTGTTTTTATAGCACATAGATGTCTGTAACCAATAATGTAGCAGTTCTGCACTTTGACACAAGGTGTAACTAGACCATTTTTAAATGTCAGTTGAAAATTATGGCTGTACTATTGCTTAAACAAAACTGGAACTGTTGTTGAATCCATAGCCAATACATTTACAGCAGTCTGTGTACTGAACATAATAGATTGACATCTAATTCAAGATTACAACATCTGTTACATTCTAAATGTGTTCAGGCTTCTGAAGGTAAAGGGACACTGGATCCAGAAGCTATGGAACCAGCAGTTGATTTCTTGTATTCCTGATTAACCTACTTGTAAACTTGAAAGCAAGACCTCGATTGCACCAACAGGTCCAAATGTGAGCGCGAGGAGAGCAGAACTCTCATGCGTGACCCGAGTGAGCAGGCTGGTATTTAACAGGTGCCTCGTTTTGAGATTACGCTGCCTTAATGTAACACAGTCTGGCAGTTGCTAAATTTGTGTTCCCATTTTAAATTGACCAATTTTAGGGTGTTAGACTTTTGAGCGGTTGAATTGGGAGAATGAAGATAAGTAATTTATCTGTCCAGGATCAAAAGAAGCCTAGAAAAGAAGCAGTAATCTACCTCTGCCGATAACCCTGTTCAAACAACGCAGGAGAACACCACATTACTTTTTATTGGTCAATTCCATGTGGCTGACTAGGTCAATTTTTTCTGAACAAAAGCAGGTTTTTATATGTAAACACTGACAAAAGAAAGGCTTAAAACTATATAAATGTGAATGGAAACTTGGAAACATCCGTTTTTATAAACCACAAATTTTTTTGCTGTTAATCAGGAAATCCATATTTATTTTGTAATTAAATGTCAAGCCTGTGGATGATTTTTTTGAACTTGCTAGTTCATAAAGGTTTACAGTGAATAAAAGGATATCATCTTGAGTATAGCAATATCAAAAGGAATTCAGTAGTTACTGCTGTTTAGGAATATAAGCTTAAGATATTATATGGGTCAGGTCATTTTTATTTTCTGTGCTGGTTGCCACATCTTAGCAAGCACCAAAAAACTAAAGCAGTTTTTTAAACCAATATTTACATAAAGAAAATCATAAAATCCAATGCTTCTGCATACTGTGTTATGTTACAGTCCAGTTTTGTGTGCTTTACTACACAGTTTGGTTACAGGACTTCTGTGCATTGTAAACATAAACAGCATGGAAAAGGTTAAATACCTGTGTTCAGATTGTAAGATCTAGTCCGGACTTGCTGTGTATATTGTAACGTTAAATGAAAAAAGAACCCCCTTTGTATTATAGTCATGCGGTCTTATGTATGATAAACAGTTGAATAATTTGTCCTCAGACTCTTTACTATGCTTTTTTAAAATTAATTTAAGAAAAATGTAAACATAGTAAAAAATCTTCCTATGCAATTAACCTGGTCCAGGTCTGGTAGGTATACTGAGTTATAATAAGTCTAGTTAAATATGTAAAAAGGAAAATATTTGAGTTACATCAACATAGGCTTCAAAAATCTCTGAAAGTAAAAATTGGAGGTTTAACAGATCACTTTGATTTTTCAGATGGATTCTTTATACGAATGATTATTCACACATTTTCTCTCTGACTCAAAGTGCTGGTATTTTGGTTGGCAGTGTGTAGAGTCGATGCGATGAGGGTATGACGATTTTCTCTAATAGGCTTTGACCTGCTGGGACGAAGGAGGGAATGTAGACACTGTTGCTCCTCCTTCCCCACATCCTCATGTGGGACATACCAAGGACTTTCTGTTCAACTTCTAGACCTCCTGCCACAGCGCATCAGTTTCTAACCTAGAGTCTTCTCTTGTTACCAGTTAACCTGCAGAAGTATATATTAAGGTGGCTTTCAGAAGGTAAGGAATTTATTTAAAAAGTTAAGTGTGATAGTGTACAATTCAGGTTGGCTGCATAAAAGTTGAACTTAACCACGTGTAAGAAAGGAAAACTTACTCTAGTTTTTTCTTAGGGTATGAGAATTTTACTTACGTCAGGGGCACATTTTGCGATACCAGACTGAAAATGAGATTTATTTTTATTTAGTGAAAATTAGAGCCACGTGTAAAAAATCATTAGGTCTACAGTAATTTTGTAAGGCCTGAAAAATGACCATTGAGACCGGGCATGGTGGCTCATGCCTGTAATCCTACCACTCTGGGAGGCTGAGATACTAGGATCACTTGAGGTTGAGTTCAAGATCAGCCTGAGCAAGAGCGAGACCCTGTCTCTACTAAAAATAGAAAAAATCAGCTGGGTGTCATGGCATGCGCCTATAGTCCCAGCTACTCAGGAGGCTGAGGCAGGGGGATCGCTTGAGCCCAGGAATTCGAGGTTACAGTGAGTTGTGATGATGCCACTGCACTCTAGCCCAGGCAACAGAATAAGACTCTGTCTCAAAAAAAAAAAAACAAACATAGAGTTTGCCCCTGTACTCTTTCCTAGCTTTTATGGTTTTTAGCTTTATTGTCATGTTCTTATAATAGGGAAATACATAAACAAAATGCACATAAAGACAAGATAGCACTCAATTCTAGGTCAGTTTCCCAATTTCCTTTGGGCCTGCTTTTATTTCATTAGCCCTGATAATACAATTTTTATATCCATTTTTGTAGTGGTAGACCATATGTAATAGACTAGATGGTTCATTCCAAATACATGACTTGGTCTTAGTGCCATATATGAAGAGAGTTGTTCTTTTAAGATTTAGTGGG
The DNA here is from genome assembly GCA_004363605.1 of Indri indri. Taxonomy (NCBI): domain Eukaryota; kingdom Metazoa; phylum Chordata; class Mammalia; order Primates; family Indriidae; genus Indri; species Indri indri. The sequence continues at coordinate 100,969 of RJWJ010000416.1, forward strand.
ACAGAAACATGACTTTGGTATATTTACTGAGCCTATATTCAGATTTCTTAAAATCTACTTGGGACCTCTGTTGACCAGACCTTAGAAAGCCTTTGGTGTCAAGAGTAGGTGGAGCACAAGTTCTGATTTTCTTACCCCTGGCTCCTTACCTAGAATTGTTTCCTAGGATGAAAACATACATAGGGTAATTTTTAGTACAAAGAGCAAGAGAATAAACCCTAAGAAAGCTTATTTTATTCATTATCCCTTTTGATGGCTGACAATACTCTGTACATGGATCCATGAGAACCATCCTGTAGGTGCCAGTGGGGCTTTTACCATGGACTAGGAATTTTTTTACATATCCCTGTGTTTAAAGCACTAGGTATTTGTTTTGTGGAAGATTTGTTCGGTGAGGTAAGTTCATCGTTTTGTGTTTGTCTTTCTCTTGGGCATTATGCAGAGCCAAAGCTGCAGAGTTCGGCTGCTCTCAGAAGTGAACAAAAACTGGGATGTTTTTGCATCATAACTTTTTAAAAATAACATTACCTTAACACTGAGAGCGCAAGGTATCTGTTTTTTTTTAAATTTCTTGTGTCTTCAGAGAAAAAAGGTATTTCCCCAACTGAACACTGTGATTTAAACATGGTAACTAGAATCCCATGCATTTCAATGTGCAGCTTTACCCGAAAACATTTCTTTCATTATTTCCCACCTTTAGGGTATGTCCCTCGATAAAAAAGTTAGAGGGGTGAGAATTAGTGTGGGTAAATTCAGTTTCAGTTTTGCATGAATTCCCCGCCATCCCCAGCAGAACCTGTGAACGCTTATTCAGAGCAGGGAGGGTACAGACAGGCCCTAAACTCGCTTCCTTTTGCTTTTACCAGGTCGGGTCGTCGAGTCTCAGCTGGATCCTGAGGGAGCAGAGTTCTAAGAGTATGAGTCATGTTGACTAATAAGATGTGTTAAGTTTGAGTCAGGAAAAATGACAAAAGTTCACAGCTCTGCTCACCTTGGAGACGATGCTGGCAGTGGGCCTGGGCGACCGAGTACCTGTAGCTAGAGAGATACTGAGGATTCTGCAGGTTGCAACACGTAGAAAGGCCATGTAGGTATTATTACTTCAATTTTGTGTTTGAAAGGCCAGTTTATTTATCTTAATTAAATTTCTAAAATTGCCACCTTTGGGGTTTTTTGGGTTTTTATTTTATTCTTGTAAATTTTTGTCCCCAGTATCTACTTGTTAATCGTTGTAATCGCCCCTGAATTCTTTAGCTTAAACGGCGGTAAAAGGGGAGATTCCGAGCAAAGGCAGCATGAAGTGGCAGGCAGGGCGGGCGCGGTCGTCCTGCACTGGGGCTGGCTTCGAAGCCGGCCGGGCAGCAGGAGAGGCCAGAGCCGGAGTGAAAGCCACCGAAAGGGAGCTGCTTGCTTCAGTAGAAAGTGTGAGTCAAAGGAGAGCCTGGGGTGGAATTGGTGAGTCATCTTTACTCACTGTTGCATAGAAAGACTGCATCCAGATGCATGGGTGGGGTGAGATGGGTGTTTGTTAACTCTTGGAATGAAAGAAAATATGTCTGCTGGTGCGAAATGGTTGTGTATGTTTTTAAAGATTTAAAGCATCATACAGTGAAATAGCTTAAGGAGAAAGTCCATTTGTATGTGTGTCACAGGCCTTAGTTGCTGAAGAGGTGATGGGAGGCAGTGTGTGGAGGTCCCCAGGTGGGTGGAGGAGTTTACCAGGTGCCACGCCCACTCTCATTGTGCAGCCAATCAGGAAGCAGATTCTAGGAAGGATGGTTTTGATGAACGCCAGTGATCTTATCAAACTGTTAAGTCAGTACTCACCACTTAAAACGAGTTTTCAACCCTGCTGCACATGACACTCATCTGTAGAACTCAGATGCCCCATCACACTCCCAGGATTTTTGATTCAGAGAGTCGGGTGTCTTGGTTTTTTTTCGGAAGATTTGCAGGTGATTCTGAACTTCCAGCCAGGCAAGGAGAAGCAGGAGACTAATCTGACAAGTCTGCATTCAAGAACGTCTTAAATGGAGTTTTATTGTTAATGTTTATATGCATACAGTAATGAATAAAATCTACAACTTATATTGCATTACAAAGTGTTATAAACAAGCCTCCAAGAAAGGTGGAAATTGCCAGATGTAAGTATATAAAACTTACACAATTTATTTGTTTTTGTCATGTTACCTTATGGAAGGGGGTTGATGTGACATCTTATCAGTAGCTCTCAGATGTCCGGTGAGAACGGCACGTGTTACTTCCCAGCAGTGGGATTGGGATTCCTCCCTTCCTATCTCAGCTGCACCTGGTCTTTTGTAAGATGAGGAAGGGTTCCCCAGGGCATCAGCCACTTGGGCTGTGGAGAGGTTACAGTTGCAGCCCTGAAGTTCCAGATGGATTCAGATCTGGGCTGGTCCACACATTGGCTGGGGACCCTGGGCAAACCATGGTACCTGCCCGAGCCTCACTGTTCTAGCTGCGGAAGGAGGTATCTATGGTATCCACTTAGGGGATGCTGTGCGGGCTTCAGCGAGATAAGGTAGATACGATCTCAGCACAGTGCCTAGTGTAGAGGAGGGGCCCAGTAAATATAGCTCGTAGCTAACTGGGTCAGAGCTCGAGTCCGCAGCCTCAACAGAGTCTCCTTTTTCTATGTGAATATGACAAACACGATGTGGGGAAATTAGGTGAATGACTAAATGGGATTATTTTCCAGTTTACTTTTATTTCTGGAATCTGTAACTAGATGTTAACATTCCTTTACTAGCTGCTTTTGCTACTCTGTACGGTACCAATACATATTTCAAAACTTAGACGTTTTTCGTGAGGGGTTTTTTTGTAGTTTGTTTTGATAGGATGTATAATATATAAATGTTTTATAAGGATGGGTTTTCAGTTGAATTTTACTATCCAGCTTCAAGGAGACTATTCGGAGGAATAATCGTGCCAAGGGTCCATTTTTTCACAAGCTTTGTCTGACCACGTGACCAGGCACCCTTCCCCACCCTCATTCCCACCCTCCACCCCAAGGCATCGCTGTTACATATTTAGCCTTTGGAGATTTGACTTAGATCAGGGAAAAAGGATAACACATAAAAATCAGTTCTTAAGTTTATAAACCAAACAGTAATATCATTGGGGAACCTTTGGGAGCATAATAGGTTATAACCCACATTTAAAAAGCAGTAAGGAACTATTTAATAGTTGCTGCTTGTTTCTTTCTTTTTTCTTCGTTGATGTTAGGTGACTGTACATCCAGCTTGGGTTCCTCAGTGTTACTTCCTTTTCATTCCTAAAGTAATCCCCCCTTATATCAAATGTAAGGACAAAAATTCCTTAGGATAGAAGTTTGCTCGTTTGCATTAGAATGTACATGATTTGCATCAAAATAGCCCATGGCTTTGGATAGATAAACATGAAACAATGGATCCAATCATGGGGTTTCACTGTTCACCTGAAGTAGGTAAAATACTTCTGGGACACAGAGTTCCCCACACTCCTAAAATTCAAATATAGACAACCTTGTACTTATAAAGCAAAGTGGACTGGCTTCTGTGCCTTGTCACAGCTCTTGGTCATTTCCCTGACTGGTTTGCACATCTGCACCCAGCCCAGCAGGATTCCAGCGCTGACTGTAGCCCTGCAAGATGACCTTGTGGATGGAGCTGACTGCGGTTCTGGATCGTGCCTGTACTATGCTGAGATTCGAGTGATGCTTTGCTGTCCACAGAGCGCTTACGCAGGACTCACTGAATTCTTACCTTCTGGCTGGAGTACGACTGGGGAATGTGGGTGCTGGAGAGACGGGGTACCTCCTTCCCATAAGCATACTTTCCTAAAGGCATCTCCCCCGGTCATGTAATGGCAATGACTTAACATTGCAGTCTAGAGGAATTCAATTTAGAAGGCTTCCCACTGGATAATCGCTAATTGTGATCTTTCTCCCCAGCTCAGTCTGTCTGCAGATTAAAGTGCGGGAACTTTCCGCGACTAGATGCAAGAACAAAACAGGAACTCCTCTACTAGCAGGATCAAAACAGAGTGAACTCGAAATATCTCCCCGACTCCCTGCAGAAGATACTTTAAATCAAAGAAAGCAGTACTCACCCTGGAAACAGAATTTTAAAATAGATGAAAAGTCCTACCCTAAAGAAAAACAACGTCTTATCAGCAGAGGGTCTTGGGGCAGCTGATGTGAGGACTTTAACAGAGAATCATCAACAAGTACTAATGGAACACCAGTCATGTGCAAGGTCCTTAGCTAGGTCCTAGGGATGGGAACAAAAAGCATGTCACTTTTTGTCTTTAGGATTGGAAAGACAGACAAGTAAGTAAATAATTACAAGTAAGCCTGGTGTTTAAGACAGTCGTAGTGTGAACAGGGACCCTATTCTGGTCCAGAGAGGCTGTGAAGTGCTGTTTCCCCAAGGAATTGATATTTAAGCTGATACATAATGGATGAATGGGAGTTATCCAGGTGGTAGTAGGAGTGTTCTAGAATCTAGGAGAAGGCGACAGTATGTTCAAGGTCTAGCATAATGAGAAAATGAGGGGCGTCGGCATTACCAGTTTATAAGTGGATAGAGTCAAGACCTGTTTAGGAAGAAGAGTAGACATCTTGGAAATTGAGTGGATGGCGTGGGGGGCGGTAAGGACAGGAGTCAGGCTCCCCCCACATGTTCAGCTTGAGCAACTGGTGGGTGGAGGTGCCATTTGCTGGTGTTGGGAACATTCGAGGTGGAGCCAGTGTGCTGGGGAGTCATGAGTTCAGTTTGGGGACTTTGAGTGTTAAAGGCTTGTAGGACATCTAAGTGGAGATGTCCAGTGGGCAATTTGATATGAAAGAATGGGTCGAAGGGGGGGAAAGGCCAGGCCTGGGGATGGTTTTCTGGTCATTCTTGCATAGGCAAATGATGGCGACTGGGCTGATGTAATGGGTGTGGGAGAAGAGCCTAGGACACTTTAATGAGAGAAACCTGTGTGTTCAGAAATGAATACCCTCACACCTTCCTCGGTCCGAGGACGTTTTAGATCTATCAAGGGGATAGATTATCCAGCCCCTCGCTACTCAGTGTGGTTGCTGGACCAGCAGCATTAGCGTCACCTGGGAGCTGTCAGCAATGCAGAATCCCAGGCCCCAGCCCAGACTAATCTGTCAGAACCTGCATTAAACAGGGTCCCTGGGTGATTCATACATGCATTAAAAGCTTGAGAGACACTGGCCGACACCTCACTTTAGATTTGAGAAAATGTAAGCGTTTAAGCAGCTTGCTGAAGATGACACAACTGACCAGTGACAGTCTCTGGCGTCTAGTCCAGGCCTCGTTCCAGTTCTCCGTGCTGAGCTTGACGTCCGAGATCGCGTCCCAGAGCCTTCTGCTGAGTGACCCCTCTAGCTGTTGTGACCACTGCAGGCAGAGTCAGGGCTGAGACTAATGTCAGTGAATGTGGCCTGTAGGCTCCCGGGCTCGGGACAGTTTAGTCGAGAAATGACTGTTGTCCTAATGAACCACAGTGGTGCCTAAAAAGTTTTCGTTCTGGCAAACCTTTCACGAATCGCGAATGTTGAACAGGGTTCTCTCTGATACTCTTCTCATTTGATTGTGAGACTAACAGAGCTTCCAGGCGGCTCTGAAGAATCGTGTCTGAGTGTCTGCTGCTGCGTCTTCCTCCTTCCTTCTCCAAATCCTGCTCCTGTGCCGCTTCCCTTCTGCCCAGGTCATCTCCCCTCTGGTTGCCAGGATCCGTAATTCCTACCCTGCTTCCGCTTTCGCAGTGGCGTTTTGGGCTGGTGTCTGCAGCGGCTCCGGGGTGCTGTGACACAGGCCGGCGGACCCTTTAGCGCAGCTGCTCCTGCGAGGCACCCACGGTCCCCTCTTGCCTCACCCATGTGTTAGTCTTCATCGATTATTCTCCATCCAGATGGATTTTAATTTAGGCCTTTCTCATGTGAGAAGAGCCTCAGGGCCGTGTCTCTGGATTAAAAGAAATAGGGAGGCTCTCCGTGACCCAGAGCAAAGGTGGAATAGGGCTGTGAATGGAAGGAAAATTAAGAGAGATTCATGATGTTCTGGTGACATCAGGAAAGCCTTAGGTTTTTCTCTCCCTAAAACATTTCAACTTGCTTTCTTGCTGCCGTTACGACTCACGATTTCCCGGCTGGCTGGCAGTAAAGCCCTTAGCACATCCTTCCAGGCTTGTGGGCCCTTCAGGCACGGGAGAGCCCTGGAAGAGCGGGGATGGCTTTGGCTTCTGCTTCCTGCCCACTGCAGTACATTAGGCATCAGCAAATTACAGCCCACCCTCCTGTTTTTGTGTGGTCCACCGAGCTAAGAATGGTTTTTACATTTTAAATGGCTGGAAAATATTGAATAATATTTTATGACATAAAAAATACATGAAATTTAAATTTCAGTATCCATAAATGAAGTCTTACTGGAACACAACCACATCCATTTGCATGTTGTCCGTGGCTGCTTTGGTGCTACACTGTAATGGTGGAGTTGAGTTGTTGCTGCAGGGACCATACGTGGCATTCTCATCATTTTGCTCTGCTGCTTGGTGTGTTATAAATTGCAGTGACACAGTTATAACTTGCATCATTTCGAGTGCCACGTATTACCATGCTACAACCTTTTATTTTTTATTACCCATCATATCAAAACAAAAAAGAAGAGAAAAGCGGACTTCAAATATCGCTGTGCTTTTAAGGTACAATGGAGTATGGATTATTTTGTTATTGAATTAGGTGGCAAAGTGCAATGACATAGTAGTGGACATGTTATAAAGAACACACTGTATGTTAGCATTACCTATCTAAACATGCATCAGAATATTTCTAATGCACAAGAAAGCAATGGTTAGAAAAATTAGAAAATTTAAAATTGAATATCTCATCACAGAATTTATTCACAAAAACAAGGAAAATGAGGCTGCAACCAAAGTAAGTTTTCCTTTTTTAATTTCAGAATATTATGGGAGTATGAACGTTTTGGTTACATGTATTGCTTGTGTACAGTTTGAGTCAATTTTATAAGTGTGCCCATCACCCAGGTAGTGTGCACTGTAACCCATTAGGTGTGAATTTACCCAACCTGCTTGATTTCTGTTGAGTTTTACTTCCATATGTGCATATAAGTGTTGATCAATTAGCTCCAATTTAATAGTGCACGTGGTGTTTGTTTTTCCCAAAGTAAGTTTCTGATTGGCTTGTTTGTTAGCCAAGCAAGGAAAGCCACTTATAGTGAGTTAATTGATTGCAGTGGCTGAAGAAACGTGCCCAGAGAAAGTAAACTTTCTGTTTAGGTAGGACTATTAGCCTTTGAACAATAACAGTTGGTGAAAGAGTTGACATTAGGAGCAACATCAGTATTCAATTAAAAAACAAAGCAAATGATTTTGAGTGGTTTCCCTTGACTCTTGTTAACAAGGGTCAACATTTGTAATGAACCCTGCTCAGTTGGTGCTGTTTATTTGAGAAGCCTGTACCAAGCTGAAGAATTGGCCTCTATCAATAGTCCATGTGGAACAACTACAGGCAAAAATATTTTCAAAGTTGAAAAAACTAATTCAGTACAACCTGAAGTGGAATCTGCTAAGATGTATTACAACTGATGGTAGTAGAAATATGTATGAATAGAAGTATGTGTGGAATATAAAAAGGCTTAGTTGGACAACTCACAATGTTATAATAATATAAGGTGTTAAAGCCTATGGTTATTCGATGTATTATTTAAATCAACAGGTACTTTGTGGAAAATGTTTGAATCTATCGTATGTTATTGAACCAGTATTGCCAATAGTGAATTTCATTTGCTTTTGTGGACTTAACTATCAACAGTTCCATGAATTTTTGTCATAAATAGAGGCTGAATATCCTGACATGGCCTATAATACAGCAGTTCATGGTTTAATACTAGTAAAGTTTAATTTTAATTTTTTTATTTTTTTTATTTTTTTGAGATGGGGTCTTACCCTGTTCTCCAGACTAGAGCAGAGTGGTGTCATCATAGCTCACTGAAACCTCAAACCCTTGGGCTCAAGCAGTCCTGCCTCAGCCTCCTGAGTAGCTGGGACTACAGGCACACTAATTTAAAAACAATTTTTTTTTGAAGAGACAGGATCTCACTATGTTGCTCAGGCTGGTCTCAAACTCCTGGGCCCAAGCAGTCCTCCTGCCTTGGCCTCCCAAAGGGCTAGGATTACAGGCATGACCCACTGGCCCATACTTTAATTTTTGAGCTCAGGACCAAGATTGAGATTTTTCTGAATGAGAACTACTCTCAACTGGAATTATTAAACACTGAATAGCTTTAGAAATTTGTTTTTGCTGCAGACTTGAAATGTTTCTTAATGAATTCAGTCGAAAATCAGAAGACAAAACAGTGTTTATGTGAAACTCCTACTATGGTAAAGTCATTTCGACAAGAACTAATGTTCGAATCATAACTAATGTTAAACTGCTTCATATACCTGCCGTGTTGTTAAAAGTTAAAACAAGAAGTAAGAGCTGCATTCCCACACACGTTCTTCAGCAGATACATGATCTGAGCTTGAACTACAGTTTCAGCAGTGTTTTATGGACCTCAATGTAAACCCAAAAGAAATTTCCATATTCTTACCTGTAATTGAGGAGCTTCCACCTAATCTTCAATTGGAATTGATTAGTCTGTTAAAAAGTAACTATCAAATGAAAACTTTATTATAATAGAATCTAATAGAAATCTATAAATGCCTTTCAAGTAATATGCTAGGTTAAAAATCTTATGTTCATGGACATGTGTGTCTTATGTTCATGTTCTATGTGTGTGAAGACATTTTCGAAGATGAACTATACTATGTAACATCTCATTACAAATCAGCGTTAACAGATAAACATATGCAATTGATTTTTATGATTGGCAACATTAGTTCCTAACCTCAATTAAGGAAATGTTACCCCCCAAAAGAATTACAATTCTTATTGCTAGACCACCATTACAAAAGAAATTGTACTCAATTATTATTATATTTGAATTTTATCCGTTAAGATTTTTTGGAATTTTTTTTCTGTTCTTATATAAGTACCTATTCAATATCTTCCATTTTTACCTTTTGGCCCAGAAAACCTAAATCATTTGACATCTGACCTTTTAAAGAAAAAGTCTCTGACACATGGAGCAAAGAAGTAAGTGGGTTTAGCCTTCCAGGTGGGTGGTCCAAAAAGCAAGTTTAGGAAAGGAATCTGGGACCTGCTGCTTCTACTCTCTGCTGCTTAAATATCTTTGGGCCAGTAGGAGGAAGGCACCTTTGCGCCTTGGTCTTTTGGTACAGGCTATATACCATGATGCAGAGAACCACCAAGAGGACAGCCGCATGTCCATCAGCAAGAAACGGTAGCTCAGACACCAGTTTGCAGGCCCGAAGCTTGTCTGCTGAAGATGTCTGCTCTTGATCAGTTTGCCTGCTCAAAGACAGTCATTATTTAGAAATAATAGTTCTGTGAATGTTATATGTACTATCTCATTTAATGCACACAACAACCCTACGAGGTGGCTGAATCCTGTTCTTATCCTCATTTCCCAGGAGAAAATCGGGCACCCAAGGGAACAGTAATTTGCCAGAGCATCCGTCAGCTGCAGTGGTGAGACTACCTTTTGACCCCAGGCAGACAGACTCCAGAGACTGCTCTTAACTCCTCTGTAAACTCATTTGTAAGAACCACTCAAAATTAATGCTCTCCACTGAGAGGCGTTTCTCTATTCCTAGCACAGAATAAATGCTTAGCAAATAGGCTTCGGAATCAGGCAGACTCTATTTTGAATCCCAGATGTGTCATATACCAGCTGTGTGTCATTAGGAAAGTTGCTTAGCATTTATGAGCCTTAGTTTTCCTCAACTGTAAAATGGGGATACTAGGCTGGGCGAGGTGGCTCACACCTGTAATCTCAGCACTTTGGGAGACAGTGGTGGGAGGATCGCCTGAGGCTGGGAGTTCGAGGCCACCCTGGGCAACATAGCGAGACCCTGTCTCTAAAAAAAGAACAAAAGAAAAGAAAATTAACCAATCAGGAAGCTGAACCATGAGGATCTCTTGAGCCCTGGAGTTTGAGGTTGCAAGGAGCCACAGTGATGCCACTGCACTCTAGCCTGGGGGACAGAGTGAGACCCTATCTCACAAATTCAATAAATAAATAAAATGGAGATGACAACATTTTCCTTGGCACATTCTGAGTGTTGGGTATAAGCTTGTAAAGCCTCAGTGTGATGAGTGGCCCACAAAGGATGATACTGGGACTCTGAGGGGTCCTCTGTATCGTGCCCACCCACGCCCAACAATGTGTGTTTTAGCACATATTAAAGGCCATCTTGCTGTGGCCTAGAACTATAAAAATCCCTGAATTTTTGCAACATGTTACTTTCGGGATCCAGGGTTACTGTCACCATTACAGACTCCGTAGGAGCCCCTGTCTTGGGCCTGTAGAAATCTGCTGGAGTGTGTCTCGTTGGCTCTGCCGTGTGTGCATACTTGTCCGACCTCCTCTCCCTTCACACTGGTGACGTCTTGGCCTGGCCTTGTCCTCTGGGGACAGTCATCGTTATAATGGGTGCCATTGACTAAGTGTTTATTAGGTGCCAGTTTCTGTGCTAAAGTTCCTAGCTCCCCACCTTTGAGCAAGGTGCTTAACCTAATGTAGGTCTCTGTTTCCTCCTCTGCAAACTGGGGATGAGAATATTACCTATAGGTTATTATGGGATTAAATGGGTTAATACACCTGAAGCTCTCAGAACAGTGCCTGCCACACTGTAGGGCTTCATATATGTTCCAGCAGCCTGGGACTAAAGACTGTTACCTGAGATTCGGGAATGGAACCAAGGCCACAGAGCTGTTGACTGTGGAGTCAGGGTTCAAACCCAGGCTTGCAGACTAAAGCCAGTTTCCTCAACCATGACCCCAGACGGCCCCCAGCCAGCTCTGTGCCCGGGGCCATCCTTTGCCTGACAAACATTCTCTCCCACGAACATTTCCCTTTTCTATTTAGAATCCTGTCCTTGTCACTGCCAGGATGTAACTTAAGGTTCTGGAAAATTCACTCCCTGCCTACCTGCGCTCCGGTCTCATGAGCCTCTCAAGTGTGCCTCCTCCAGCCCTGTCTCCTGCGCGAGCTTCTGTGATGCTCTCCTGCTCCTTGCAGCGTCACCTCCTTTCATGACCCGCAGTCCTGTCTGTGTGGCCTGCCACCTCGTGGACCCCCAGTCACTGTCCCTAGTAGCCTGTGTCAGAGTTGATGGTCTGTCCCTCTCCTCCCGAATGTCTTGCTCCTGGAAGGCAGGACTGTTTGTTCCTCCCTCTCTTAGCTCCAGTGCATGGTGCATGTTGGGTGAATGAATGAAGGAAAAACACTTGCTTCCTGGAAAGGAAGGCAATCTGACCAGACCAGTTAGGTCCCTTTCCAAAAGCTTTTTGAAGTTACTTCTTAAATGCATGCTAACCGAGCTGCAAGGGACTCCCTCAAGCAGGAAGTGGCTCAGAGTCAGGGACCAGGAAACACCATTTAACTCTTGTACCCAAAAAACTCTCTCGGGCTGGAACAAGAAGCCAGAGGCTGCCTCCCCCAACTCCTCTGGTGTTAGAAGAATATAGTCCAGAGGGTGTGGCTCCTCCGCTGTGGACACGCCCTTGGGGCTATTCTTTTGTTTGTACAAAAAGCAAGCTCAGGGCTGGGGGCTCTCACGGGTGGCCTGTGTGTGGTTCTGGCTTTCCGGGTTTTCCAGGCTGGAGGGACCTGAATGGGGTGAAGGTGTGCCAGCTGCCAAGGGCCTGGAGTCGGGTTTGGGTAGGTTGGCACGGCGCTGGGCTAAAGCGAGCAAGACTGGACATCTGACCACAACCTAAGTGTAGGAGAGAGGGTGAAGGAAAATTGAAAATTAAGTGAGAGTTACACCAAGGGAATTTTGTTTTTTGACTCTAAAGCCAATTTTTAAAAAATGGTCAAATTTCTTTGGCTTTTGGAATGTATAATAAATAGTTATATGTTGTATAAGCCTAAATTGTGAAAAATCTGTGACTGTGAAGAGTTAGGGCTCGGGTAACACGCCCCAGCCGGGTCCCAGGCAATGCGCTTCTGTGGGCAGCCCCTGGGACCTCGGCCTACCCTTACCCCGGGAGCCGAGTGTCCATGCAACAGCTTAGGGGTTTTTAAAAAAGAAAAGAAACCCTCTTCAACATTAAAGATACAAACCTCAGCAAGTGTCAATATACTGTCAAAGGAAACTTTCAGAATCTTGAAATGAGCTCTAGGACATTGACCTGCTCAGTCTTTCTGGAAAGGCAGGGGACTGCAGGGGACCTGCTGAGGCGTTGAGGTCACACTGAGCAGCGACCTTTGTCCGGGAAGAGGTGAGTCTGCGTCTGCCTGTGATCCTAGCACTCTGGGAGGTTGAGGCGGGCGGATCATTTGAGCTCAGGAGTTCAAGACTAGCCTGAGCAAGAGCGAGACCCCCGTCTCTAGTAAAAATAGAAAGAAATTAATCAGACAACTAAAAATATGTAGAAAAAATTAGCCGGGCATGGTGGCGCATGCCTGTAGTTGCAGCTACTTGGGAGGCTGAGGCAGAAGGATCGCTTGAGCCCAGGAGTCTGAGGTTGCTGTGAGCTAGGCTGACGCCACAGCACTCACCCTAGCCCGGGCAACAGAGTGAGACTCTGTCTCAGAAAAAAAAAAAAAACAAAACAAACAAACAAACAAAAACCTGAATAAATGGAAAGATACGGTATGTTTGTGGATTGAAAGAGTCACAATTGCTAAGATATCTTTTCTCCTCAAATTGATCTATAGATTCAACACTATCCCAGTCAAAATTCCAGGAGGCTTTTCTGTAGAATTTGACAAAGTGAATATAAAATTTTTATAGAATTGTTATGGAATACCCAAAACAATTTTGAAAAAGAAGAATAAAGTGGCACTTTCAGAGGACAAGGTGGGAGGATTGCTTGAGGTCATGAGTTCAAGATCAGCCTGAGCAATACAGTGAGATCCCATCTCTACAAAAAATACCAAAAGAATATTAGCTGGGTGTAGGGGTGCACACCTGTAGTCCCAGTTACTCGGGAGGCTGAGCCAGGAGGATCACTTGAGGCCAGGAGCTTGAGGCTGCACTGAGCTATGGTCCCATCACTGCACTCCAGCCTGGGGGACAGAGTAAGATCCAGTCTCAAAAAAATTATGCTGCCTGATTTCAGGGTTTACTATAAATATATAGCAGTTGAGACTGTATGTATTGGCAGAGATAGACAAATAGGTCATTGGCATGGAATCGTGACTCCAGAAATAGATCCACTCTAGTCAATTGATTTTCAACAAAGATGCCAAGGTAATTCAATGGGGAAAAGGATAGTCTTTTCAAGAAAAGGTGCTGAAACAAATGGAAATCCATAGGAAAAATGAACCTGAGCCCCTATCTCACACCATGTACAAAAGCTAACTTGAAATGGATCCTTGCCCTCAATTTAAGTGCTAAAACTATAAAATTGATAGAAGAAAATACTTGTAGAAAAAGAACCTTTATTAGCTGGCTGTAGTGCCAGCTACTTGGGAGGCTGAGGCAGGAGGATTGTTTTAGCCCAGGAGTTTGAGGCTGTCGTGAGCTGTGATCTGGCTACTGCACTCCATCCTGGGTGACAGAGCGAGACCCTGTCTCAAAAAAAAAAAAAGCTGCAATAGCTGTGGGAAAATGTTTGGCAGTTTCTTATTAAGAAATTTCACTTCTAGATACTTATCCAAAACATAGTAAAGTAATAAATGCATAATAAAGTAGAGGTAGTCTTTTCAAATTACTTATATTTATTACAGAATTATCTAACACAACAAATGTGAAATTAATTTATCTAGACCTTTTTTTTTTTTTTTTTAACTACACATCACACACTTTTCTTTGAGGTCGGGAAGGGAGTCCTTAACATCCAGGTGAGTTATGGGTGGATGCTCCCTCTCTGGGATGGCTGTGTAGTTCGCTGCAGGATCCCACCCTGTCTGGGGACTGTCCTCAGAGACAAATGCAGAGCTGCTCGCCAAGCATTCAGACAGCAGAGGGACAGCATTCCTACAGGTGTTGCCGAGCTCAGAAAGCTTAAAGACCCTGTCACCCCGAATACGTTGGTCTTAGACGAGCAGGCTCTGCTTCCCACCCCTGTGGCTGAAGGTTGAAGTATGTGCTTATCACACGTTCCTGATGGGTTCACCCCGATAAGGTGTCACAGTCTTCCCTGGAGGCAGGCAGCTATCGTGGGTTGGCACCCATTAGGTGCTGCGGAGCGAAGATTTGGAGTCTCAACTCAAACTCACACAGACGCCTGGGTTGAGATCATTGTATTATTCTTTCACAAACAAAAGGAACAAAGGTACTGTAGCCATTGAAGACTCATCCTGTGAGGTCCCCCTGGAGGAGAAACCCTGTGCTGTTACCAAAGATCAGAGAAAAAGTCTAGAAAAGGCAAATGAGTGCTGTGCGGCTGTGAGCAGGGCAGGAGCTCCTGCAGGGAGGGCCCCAGGAAACCCAAGACACCCCCTCACCGGCCTCTGTGTGCCGTTCCTGCCCATCTTGCATTTTGGAGAGAAAGGAAGAGGATAAAATAGGTTCAATCCACAGAAATCTTGGGCCCCCCGTTTCTTCAGACATCCTGATGCTGGGGTTGCCCGGTCCAGCAGCACTTTGAGTTACGAAGGTGGGCGGCGGAGGGAAGGCAGGAAGGGGCAGACCTCCAGGGGAGCCACTGCGAAGAGGCTTCGGGGGAAGCACGTGCTTTTTCCGTTCCAGGAGGCACCGCTGCTATTGCTTCCTCCTTTTAGTATCACCTTCTAGTTCACACACTTGATCTCATTAACCTTCCAAACGGTCCAGGGAGGTAAGAAGGTTGATTCCCATTTTATAGATGGGGAGCCCAGTGTGATCAAGTGGCTTGTCCTCGATCACACGGCCACCAAGTGGGAGGGCTGAGGCTCACAACAGGCGTCCGGGAACATCGTGGTCGTGCAGGCCTTGTCCACGACACCGTGGCGCGTGTCCTGGGCCTGCCCCTGCCGTTCTCCTCGGGTGCACGGGCCATGCTGACCTGACAAGCCCATTGATCTCGTGGGAGCTGCCCCAACTACTCCGGTGTGAAAATCTTCCAGAAGGATTCTCCACAGCGCAATGAGGCAAGAAATTTACGGCTTAGCCTGATTAATGGGCCGGGCAGTTAGGAGTCCTTTGCCAAGCTGTGAGCATAATTTAAAGTCACCAAGGCAGGAGGAAAGGCCCATAACTCACATCCTTAAAGGGCTCTTAGAACAAGAGACACGTTAGATCCCTGCAAACATCTTCACTCCTCAGGCCGAAAAAGACCAGCGTGTTTCTGGGTATTTTGGTCAAGGAATCTGGATTAATATACATGGCAGAAAAAAGTAAGAAAAAGACTTACAGGTCATAAATGTCTGGCTGATATTTCCGTTGTTTTCTGACGGACTTGGTATTTATTTAACCACGATCTCACGCGACACGCCCCTCCCCCACCTCGTAAATGTCGCCCTCTTCGCGGAGTCATTTCTCATCATCTAGAATTGAAATGTTGCCAGAAAAGCAGTTTACGGGACTGTGGAAACAGTGCTATAGAAAACAGACTGAAAAGAGGCCTCGAATGGGTGCGGAAGAGGTAGTTCGAGTCCTGGCCCTTTAACCATGGGCTGTGTGATTTTAGGAACGTCACTTACTTCATCTCTCTGGGCCTCAGTTTCCTCCTCTGTAAAATAAAGAGTTTGGACAAATTGTCCTCTTAGGTTTGAAAGTTCTATGAATTCCTTGCGACTGTGACAACGCGATATTATCACTACCCAGCATCTGGAAGTAATACTCCTCCTGTCAGACCCCCAGGCATTGTATCTGTATGTTAAAAAATGGCATTTATCACTTTTTATCTCAAGTTCTAGTAATTCGTGAGCATTTTTCTTTTTTTTTTCCACTCCCACAGGGACACTGAGTGCTTTTGGCAGGGTGTCCTCATCCTTGCATTCCCAAAGCCCCAGCAGTGTCTGGCACATGGTTGTCACCTAATAAAACTCCATAGTGTGAATGAAAAGCAAATAGAGGAGTGAAGACGGCCTCCGGTCACTGTTTGTCCTTAGGTAGGACGACTTGATTTAGAGATTTTCTTACAGAACGTACATTCTTTCTGTTTCATATAATTTATACATTTCAAAATGCAGAGTTAAAAATAGATTTCATTTTTGCAACATACTATTATTTTAGAAGAATCTTATTAAAATGTGCCCCTACGGAGTCTCTTTTCCGCACTGGACTTTAAATCAAGGCAACACGCTTTCCAAGTTCTCTGGAAGACGCTGCTCCATGGAATTTATCTCAGCTGTTCCCTTCGTCCTATGCCAATAATCCCCCCTCACTGTGGACGGAGTACGCCAGTGATGGCGGTGGCTTGGGCCAGTGGGACGCTAGCAAAGGCAGTGCAACAGAGGCCTGGGGGGAGGGGGGGCTGGTTCCTGGCCTCTTGTGTGCCTGCTGTTTACCATAACAAGGACGTGGGGAAGAGACCAGAACCCAGACTGCAGCCTAGATCAGCCAAAGCACTGTTGCCCTGCAACACCGTAATAAAATTCAACCGTAAGATACGGAGTGTTGGAGTTGTTTGTTATTCAGCATTACTGCAGCAACAGTTGTCCGGTACTACTTCTTCTTCTTTTTTTTTAAGAGAGAGGGTCTTGCAGTGCTGTCCAGGCTGGAGGGCAGGGGCTATTCACAGGCGCCATCCCACCACTGAACAGCACAGGGGTTTTGACCTTCCCCGTTTCTGACCTGGGCTGGTTCACCCCTCTTTAGGCAACCTGGTGGTCCCCGACTCCTGGAAGTCACCATATGGACACTGAACTTAGTGTGGATGCTTGACTGGCACAGCGCACAACAGCCCAGAATCCTGCACTCAGGTGAACCTCCCGCCTCAGCCTCCCGCGTAGCCACCGTGCCCGGCTGGACCAGTATTTCTAATTTCATCCTTGCATGTGTTTACTTTCTCCAACAATTCATTGCGTATGTCTTTGTGCCTTTTGGGGTAGAGATGGATGCAGCGTTTGGCTTGGACATCTATTTTTTGATGACAGGTCCATCAAGTAAGTAACCGAGGTGGGTATCTCTGATTCTCTAAGGCTGTGTGTGTACTTACTTTGTTGTTCTTTACACTCTAACCTTGAATATAACCTCTGGAAACTTACGTGATTTACCAGCTTATATTTAAAAATCGACAGATACACCATGTGTCACATTTTGTAGACTCAGAAGACTAGAACCAGATCGTGCTTCCTTATTAAAACAATGGCTGAAATAAACACTTTCAGGTAGGATTTAAAATTTTTAAATTTAAAGTAGACCTAGAATAAGGGTACTCATTGTTTTTCGTTAATGATATGAAATTCATGTAACATAAAATTAACTGTTTTAAAGAAGGGCATTAGTCTTAACTGCCCTGCTAAGTGGTCAGCTACTTCTTTCATTTTAAATGTTATGGTAAACCATAATTCAGGTAGGTAGGCCAGAGTCAGAGGGGCAGGAAGAGGGGGGAGAAGGTGGGAGTGGGAGGAGAGAACGCTGAGAAAGCAAGCAGCTCCCCAGTGAAGGGTGGGTGGCCGTCCTGCGCTCACTGCCCGGCGCGGCAGGACGGCGCGCCTAGGGAAGACCGTGTTCTGTGCTGCGGGCGTGCTAATGTCCTCCACATCCCTAGTTAAAGCAGGAACTGGATAATTTTTAATTGTATATAATCCTGGAACCGGTGGAGGAAATAATTGGAACTAACAAACAAGGAGGTTTTTTTGTTGTGTTTTTTTCCATTTTTGCTCTTTTTGCCTTTTTAAGGCGGGAGAGTAAGACGTTGAAAGTCCTGGACCTTGAACAAGTCTGAAACTTCTTACCTCTTTGCTCACGCTGGAGGCGGTTTCCTACCTTGCAGGATGGCCCCTGACTGGCCTCTCCCAGCACACAGCGCCCTGGGGACCGGGCGTGCGTCTCCCTTCCCTCCCCCGCCCTGTCCCTCCAAGTACTTAAGCACGTGTCCAGGGCAGCGTCTGGGGACTCCTGGGGGCCCCTGAGACTCTTTCAGGGTTATGCAAGGTCAAAACTATTTTTCATAATAATTCTAAGGCGTTATTAGCTTTTGTCACTGTCATGCTTGTACCAGGGGTTTTCCAGCGGCCACACTGAGTGCGTGCGCGAGAACAGACAGCGCCGCAGGAGCGGGAAGCCAGCTGGCTCCTCTTCGGCCAGACGCTCAGGAAGTTTGCAAACAGTTAAAACAATGCCACTCCTGCACATTTTTTTCTTTTGGAAAACAGAGTTATTTTTCATAAAAAATGTTACTTATATGAGCATGCAATGGGTTTTGTATTTTAAAATTTCTCCGTTCTAATGTGGTATAAAGATTGAAGGCTATTTCCCCCATTTAAAAAGCGCTTTGGAGCCCTTTAAAGGGGTCTTAAGACCAAAAAGCCTGAGGACAGCTGCTCCGCAGCAGTCAGAGATTTCGCACTTCCCTGCTGCACATCTGCGCTCAGCCTTGTGGAAATAAAAGGAAGATCGCAGGAGGGGCCCCTGCACTCGGGCCCGCCGCCGTGTGCTCTGTGGGCACCGCGTCCCCAGTGCTGGGCTTCGCAGGCCACCTGTGCTCGACTCCCTGGGCCCTTCAGGCCGCCAGCCCGAGTGGCACCCTCAGGCCTGCTGGAGGGGGCATTTGTGCTGAGAGACTGAACAGTCAAAAGGACAGTGGTGAGACAGCTCTACAAAAATAAGCCCTGACCCCAACATCTGCAGTGACCAGCCCACGTAGCCAAACTGCAGGCTCTACAGCAGTTGGTCCCAAATGGCCAGGACTTGATGGGTGACCGGCATCTTCCCTAATTTATGCCCCAGCTTCCAATTCACCACCAACTAGAGAAAGCCGAGGGTGCCCTTTAACCAATTCCACAGGACACCCGGCTGCCAGCAAGCCGCTTCCGAGTCCCATCGGGGCACACCTGCCACCTTCCCTCGGGTTCACTCTAAAGCTGGCCCGCTCCCCACTGGCCTTCCTGTGTCTGCCCCAGGCAACCACGGTGGATGGAGCGGTGTCCCCCAGCAATTCGTGTGTTAAAGCCCTAACCCCCGTATCTCAGAATGTGACCTTCTTTGGAAATAGGGTTGTTGCAGATGTAGTGAGTTAAGACGAAGTCACACTATTACAGAATAAGGCGGGCCCTAACCCAGTGTAACTGGTGTCCTTATACGAATGGGAAATTTGGGCACAGAGACACACACACATGGAAAACCATATGAAGATGACGGCAGAGATTGAGGTGATGCTTCTATGAGTCAAGGAACACCAAAGATGGCCAGCAGCCCCCAGACCTGGGAGACAGGCCTGGGACAGACGCTTCCCTGGAGCCTTTGCGAGGAGCATGGCACAGTTGACCTCAGACTGGCAGCCTGGCTCCGGGGGTTGTGGGCAAACCACCAAGCAGGCCTCAGCCCCAACCCTTGACCCTGGGAGCCCACTAGTAGAGGAGCCCTGGAAGTCTGTGCTTTTTTTTTTTTCTGAGACAAAGCCGCGCTCTGTCACCCAAGCTGGAGTGCAGTGGCACCATCACAGCTCACTGCAGCCTCAAACTCCTGGGCTCAAGCGATCCTCCTGGCCCAGCCTCCCAGTGTGCTGGGATTACAGGCGTGAGCCACTGCGCCTGGGCAGTCTGCGCTGTTTTTATTCCTGTTGTGAACAGTGATTGCGGTTGGTCCAGAGGTCTTTCTTTGGCCTTCCGTGTGCTCGGGGAGCAAGTGCCTCTCTCAGCAGCAGGCCGGGGCTGCCTAGAAGCAAGTTATTTTGAGATCAGCACAGGCTGTACAGATAACAGTAACAGTATTTTATTGCTGAAGTCGTGTGAGAAATGTTGGGTTGGGGGAGAAGAATAGAGATGAGTTTAAAAATAGAAGGCTGTAATTAGCAAAGCATGGATTTGTTCTAGAAGGCATCAATTACTACGGCAACCGCACAGCCCAGATTTTCCAGGGCAGTCTCGTTCCGTGGCATCGGATTCTTTTCAGTGAACGTGATCTGTTACGTGTCGAAAGGTGATTTAATGTTATGGAGTTATAGGACATTACACATAAATTAATTCACAAACCCAAACAAACGCTTTGCTATACCATGTCTCTTTTTTGTTATTAAAATATAGTCATCTCAGGCTGTGGGCTTTTCCTGCCAGTTAAGAACTATTTATGTAGATAAGAATTCAGGAAGGCGCAGGTCAAAAGTGGGGCTGCTGAAAGAGTGTGAGGGGGAGAGTCTGACTTAAACTTTTTGGGTGGAGTGCTTTACATTTTTCTATTGGATATAAACCCAAGGGGCCAGGTCCCAAGTTGTTGCCCCATTTGGTTGGCTGTCTCATGGAGCACCACAGAGGCTCTGCAGGGCACAAGATGTGAGCTGCTCTGTGCGTGATTGCTATAGTGTGTGTGTCAGGCATGCCCGCGAAGGATTTGTACAAATGCACCAGAGCCCAGGGGCCAGAGAGAGCAGAGCCCTCAGGGTGGGGACCAGAAGTGGTGGGGCCGCCCTACCAGCAGGGTAGATTTTCATGGGATAAGAAACCATATTCTCCGATTCCTGCCATGGTTCTCAGAGGAGGCAATGGTGTTGGGCCAGTAGGTGGAGGGAAGGAAGCCAGCAGGAGTCTGGGAGTCTAGGACCCTGTGGGCAGCGGGGGCCAGGGGACATTCATTCACTGCTGGTGGACGGGGCATCTTAGCCTTAGAAACCTACGATTCAGAAACTTAGACACCCGTAGCTATTTGTATTTTCGATCATGATTCCCCTTAATTTTCTTCACCTTTAGTTTTATTACATTCTTTTGCAAATAGCAGCTAATTTTAGTTATACTCAGGGGTAGGAGGAAAGGGATTTTTGATCTAGGATTGGAATTTTGATGGGCATAGTGGAAATCAGAGTTTTAAAACACCAACTACAAACAAAACTGCAAGGGGAAGGTGAAACTTGGAGGTAAGAGCCTGGGACCCTGGAGACTTGAACCATCCCCCAACCGCCCCCCGCACCCCTCAGCGTCTCCTTCTAGACTCCTCCCTGCTTCACCTTCAGAGGGGTTTGCACTTTGGTTTTTTTTTTTGTTTTTTTTTTGAGACAGAGTCTCACTCTTTTGCCTGGGGTGAGTGCCGTGCCGTCATCCTAGCTCACAGCAACCTCAAACTCCTGGGCTCAAGCAATCCTACTGTCTCAGCCTCCCGAGTAGCTGGGACTACAGGCATGCGCCACCATGCCCGGCTAATTTTTTCTATTATATTTTTAGCTGTCTAATTAATTTCTTTCTATTTTTGGTAGAGACGGGGTCTCGCTCTTGCTCAGGCTGGTCTCGAACTCCTGAGCTCAGAACGATCAGCCCGCCTCGGCCTCCCAGAGTGCTAGGCTTACAGACGTGAGCCACCGCGCCCGGCTGCACTCTGGTTTTAAAAGGAAGCTGTTCTGTGTTCTTCACAGTTGTCTGCTTGCTACCCAAGGAGGAAGAATCTCAAAAAACTTGCCTCCAACACTACTTTTGGGCTGTAAAACAGTAAAACAGTTTCTCAAAGTGTGCTCTGTGGCCTGCCAGCATCTGGAGCTGGAGGCCTATAACGCGTAGAATTCCGGCTTCCTCTTCAGACTGGCTACATGAGTCCAAATCTTTGGGTCGCAGGACCCGGGGATCTGCATTTTCAATACATGCCTACTTGGTTTTTCAGCCCACCAAAGTTTACAAAATTTAAGCAAGTCAGGCTGAACTCCAAACCCCTCCTATCTCCGCAGTCCCCCCACAGGGAGTATCATTTTCGGAGTTCCAAGGCGCGACATGCCTGAATTCCTTTAGCTTGAGTGGCGGGGGCATGTGGGTGCCTTTAAAAGGCAAACGCCCTGCCAAAAGATAATCACAGGTGGACATGGCCCTCCATGGACTCAGAAGACGTGTGCTGTTTCCAAAGATAGCAACACCAAACCCGTGCTGATGACTCTGTGTCTGTATGTGTGCGTGCCTGCACAGCCTTATATAGAGAGGTGAGGCCCAGGAAGGATCTGGGGAGTACAGCGTGTTCAGCACGCTCTTGAACGTGCATGTTCTCAGAAGTCTGATGTCTTGACAGCTGATATGGAAGGAGGTCACCATGTGTCCATGTCTATCTTTGGAGATTGCCCAGTCCGGTCTGGTGCACAGCTGATAAATGCTTACAGCAGGCTGAGCTAGGCAGCTGAGCCAGAGCTTTTGCAAATGGGAGCAAACATCTGGAATGGTTTCTCGTGGCAGTGGGGCTGTTGTTAGTATTACAGATGCAAAGGATGAACCACAGAACCTCACTTGGTCCTGGCAGACATTCACCGGGGATGCCATTCTAGCTATGAGGTGAGTCGTGCCCAGCAGCCACTCCCTCTGGCTCAGATGTTGTCTTCTCAGTCGGTTGATTCCTCATCCAAACAGCAGCCTCTCTTACCTGCTCTACTTCCCTCAAAGCACTCGTCATCCTCTGGCACAAATACCTGTGCCCATCCCCAGTCCCCTACGGGAACGTGAGCCTTAAGGGAGGCTCCCAGGCTGTCCTGCTCCTTACAGTCTTCCCAGTGCCTGCAGTGGTCCTGGCATGTGGGAGAAGCTCAGAGTGTTTGTTGAATGAATCAATGACAGATAAGCTATCTCAGAGGACGAGTTGATGTGACCTTGAAGCTCCTTTTCGCCCCCCTCCATGGGACCTGCTCACAGTTCACGAAATCTAAATTAATGTTCTGAATGAGTCTGAGCAACACCTGAGTGCCCGGCAAACTTACTTGGGCACAACAGGATGCGGGCTGTACACTTTCACCCTTGTCTGCAGATGAATCCCATCTGTGGGGAACCTCCAGCTGGTCTCCTGTCCCCAACACCATGGTTCTCATGTCCCTCTCGAGGTTTTGCTCTCTCAGACTCGCCCTCACCCAAGAGCCTCCAATTCTTCAAGGTCAGCTCAAGCCCAATCCCCCAGGAAACAATGCCATCTGATGACACCTACCCACCCAGACCTTTCCTGCCTCCCAGATCCCAATGGGGTTCAGGCCTGTGTAGCCCAGGGCAGCCCCTGCTGGCCAAGTGGGAGGCAGGTCTGCTTGGCGGGGCTCCTGGACATTGTCTTCTCAGAGAGAGACTGGCGCTAGCAGAATAGAAAATTCTGCTGAACTCCATGTCACTTGCTTTTCACTGAACACCCGCATATCTGTTTTCTATGTATACAAACGACTTTGTCATGAGCCTTCAAGAGAACTCTCTCTTGTTATAGCTCCACCCTTCCTATTATTTTCATTTTATATGATCTTACCGTTTTTCTTTGCTCAGTATTAGAAAAATTGCTTTTTTCCCCCTCCCTCCCTCCCTTCCTTCCTCAAAATTTGCTTTTAAAATGATCTTTTTTCTTCAAAGGATATATCCAGAAACGGTTGCACTTCCCACAAGACCTTCAGAGTTTTAACTACCTGAGAAAATATAAAGTGTTTGTGACAGATTTTTGTGTAACCAGATGATGATAGGACAATGGCCACATGAACCGTAACCACCCCTTGTCACCCTCTCACCTTGTTGCTCGTTTCAAAAATGGTTCTTTTGAAAATAAATAATTTTAGGCAACCTAATTACAATATGATATATAATATTTGGACCAGTTGACCAAGAACAACATTAAATCAAAATCTCAGCTTATTTAGGCAAAGAGGAAGCCTAATACGTTATATTACATGTAGATTTCAAAATATTTATATAATAATATTAAAAAACATCAGGGAATAGCAGGGGCTGCCTACGACCCCTCTGTGATTATGCATTATGGGTACCGCTGAAGGTGTCAGAGGGACTGTGAGCCCTGCTGGGCAGGGGATGCTCAGACATCTTTGAGACCTTGTAGGCTTTTCTGAACCCATGTTTGCAGAGGACACTGCTGTCTGGTGCTTGGGGAGCTTCAGCCTGATCAGTGGCCTGTGCACTCCTCTGCCACGGAGGGTGTCCATTTGTGCTTTCCACTTGAGGCCACCAGAGACAGTGGTGCATGCCAGGCAGTGAGCAGCTACAGGGACACTGTCCTCATTAGAGTCACTCTAGGTAGGTCCATTTTCTGACAGACAGCAGTAACGTGTGTTGAGGAAGGAGTGCCTTTTTCCAGTTCATGCAGAGGTGCATCCTGCCTGGGAGGGAAAAGGACATCGTCTGCAATCAACTAACTGGGGTATAATCCTTCAGCTTCTGCTTGATGGCGCCTGTGTGTACTAAGCTTGCTAGGGCTGCCGTAACACACACACTGGGGAACAACGTAAATTTATTTTCTCCCAGTTCTGGAGGCTAACAGTATGAGATCAAGGTGTCGGTGGGGCTGGTTTTTCCCAAGGACTGTCTCCTTGGCTTGCAGATGGCTGTCTTCTCCCTGTGTCCTCACACGGTCTTCTCTCTGTGTGTCTGTGTCCTTATCTCCTCTTCTTACAAGGACACCAGTCAGATTGGATTAGGGCCCACCTATACGACCTCATTTATCTCTTTAAAGACTATCTCCAAACAGTTACATTTTAAGGTACTGAGGGTTAAGACTTCAACATGTGAATTTTGGGAGGACCTAATTCAGCCCATAACAATGGGCCTCAGGGTCCTGATCTCTAACCTGGGGTTATAATGATAATTTTTTTTTTTTTTTTTTTTGAGACAGAGTCTCACTCTCTTGCCTGGGGCGAGTGCTGTGGTGTCAGCCTAGCTCACAGCAACCTCAAACTCCTGGGCTGAGCAATCCTACTGTCTCAGCCTCCCCAGTAGCTGGGACTACAGGCATGCACCACCATGCCCGGCTAATTTTTTCTATATATATATTTTTAGCTGTCCAATTAATTTGTTTCTATTTTTGGTAGAGACGGGGTCTCTCTCTTGCTCAGGCTGATCTCGAACTCCTGAGCTCAGAACGATCCGCCCGCCTCGGCCTCCCAGAGTGCTAGGATTACAGGCGTGAGCCACCGCGCCCGGCCTATAATGATAATCTTCAAGGAAATTATGGGAAAGTCCCTTGTAGACTCTAAAGTGCCGTGCAGATATAAAGTGTTGTTACTTCCTGTGTCCTGACAACTTGTGCCTGGATCCCTGATGTGACCACTTAGGTCTGACACAAATACCAGGTCGAGAGGCAGTAACAGGTGGAGGTGGGGTGGGGCATGAGGTGGTGGTGTGCTCTCCCTGCATTAAGGACCTCGCTTTCCTGCTACCCTAGCTGTGGGTGCAGATGTACTGACTCACGAACAGTGAGCACCTGCTATGTGCCCTGCCCTGGGGATGACCAGGAGGAGAGGAAGCAGGGGCCCACACCAAGACGTGAAATGCCCTCAGGGAGTTCTGGTGCACTGCCCCTCCAGGTAATTGGAAGTGATGGCTATGATTCCTCAGACGCCTGCCAGCTCCTCCTTCCACATCTTTATTGGGGCATGCTGTTGGGAGAGAGTGACTTACTCTCCCTTCCCTGAATCACATCAGGTTGATTCTCATCAGATATCTAGACAGTGTTACTCCCTGAGCAAGCATTCAGCAGTACTGTAGTGGTGGGGGACCCAAGATGGATTTAATTTCCTTTGGACCATATACTTCATTTCGAGGATTTAACGTTTCTCAAAACTTAATGGAGGAGCTGTTGCTTTCTGAATCTACCCTTTTTTCTAGAAGGGTGAGGAAGGAAAGTCTCTTTCTCAGATGATTAATGACCAGTGCCCCTTCTGCAGTATCCATACTCTCAACCTCGGCTTTTCTTTGAAATCAGCAGGAGTCTCAGCAGATGAAGAGATATGAGTTAGGAGCATATCCAAATAGAGTAGGTTTTTGCATTTAATAACATTTAATGCTCATGTCACCTTGGGGTTCTTCCTCTACTCTTTGGAGCCATAGATAGTTGGTGTATTGACTTGTTTTCCTTTGATTTAATGGCTTTCTTGTTGTTTTGCTTTGCTTCCTGAAAGAGGAAACAGAAATAGTTCTGATGAATCCTGGGAGAGGCCTAGTTTTGAATCTTACACTTTGATGACATGGCTGCTCAGAGGGATGTGGCTAGAAGAGAGCATTAGGATTCCTGGCTCGCATCCCTGTGAATGTGGCCACACGTGGCTGTAAGCATTCAGGAGGTTCGTGCAGTTTCTGGGACAGAACACCACAAGGGGCAGAACATCAGCCTCAAGCTTGGTGAATGCTGAGTTGGAGAAACCGGATTGTAAAACTTCCTCAGTGATTTGCAGAGTGGATCCAGCGGCGCCTCTTAGAGTCTTTCCAGATTCCCTCCTGGGAGGAGATGGGAGTCCTTTTCCCTTTATGTCCCCACTTCCTTCCCCCTAGGAACCCAGTGCTTTACTTTACCTCCTCTCCTATCAGAAACCCAGAGGTTAAGTGATTTCATCTATCTGTTGAATCAGGAGAGGATGATTCTTCACACATTGACTGCCACGCCAAAACCCAGAAACTTTTCCTTGGGGGCTACAGTGTTTTATTGCGAAAATAGAATAAAAACTTCGAGTGTAATTTAAAGGTAAACATAAATAGAAAAATGAAATTTATTGACTTCTATTCATTTAATCGTTTTTAGAATTAAATTGTCAATATTAATTTTAACAATAAGAACATCAACAAGATTTTATATATGCTTCATGAGGCCCCAGGGGCAAAACCAGAGTGAGTTAAATACAACTCTCATGGCAGTTAATGTGTTAATCTCAGAATCGCTGAAGTGGAATTTCAGGCATTTCCAGGGAGAGTTTAAATGGAAGGAGGGGGTCTGATGCACCCATAGGTGGCCAAAGTAGATTGGTTTGCCTCTATTAAGAAAGATATCAATCGTTTATTTCTTGCTGTTGGGTCTGAGACAAATGTCATTCATAAGACACGAAGGAATAAAAATTGGGACAATTTTAATGTTTCCTTAGTTCCCTCGAAGAATTGTCTCTGAGACAGTCCGTTTTTCATTCCCGGCCTGCTCTGTGGTTAGGCAGCGGTCCCTTCAGAGCCAGAGCACCCCATTACAGATGGAGTCCACGGCCTGCCTCCTCCTTCCTGCAGGCCCAGGGACTCTGGTCGGCACTGCTGGCAGGCTCAGTCTTGTCCTGCAGACCCGAGGTTCGGTTCGGCAAGCCGGACCTCAGGGACAGCGGACCAAGAGGGCTACTCTCTGGCAAGTGCGGGAGCGCTCAGCTAAGCCCTCCCGCTCGGACCTCAAGCGCGGCCCGAGGCTGCTCACTGAGACGCAGGTCGTAGGGCGTGCTGGTCAGGAGAGCAGAGTCTTCCTAACCCTGTGAGCCGGCATGCTCGTCACTAAGGCGGGGCCGCGAGCCCCCTGCAGGGCAGGCGCAGGCCAGGGAACACGCGCCGCAGAGAAGCGGGCGCGTGCGCGGAATGGCGCTCTCTCCTCCCGTTTTCTCAGAAAGCACACCCTGGATTCCCCGCTGGGACGTTCTCCCGACCGTAATAAGGTTTTCAGGGGGCGACGTGGAGAGCGGTGACAAGATGCCGAAGAGCCGGGAGATCTAAGGCTCTGAAGCCCCAGAGAAGTCGGTTAACGCAGCAAGGGAAGTGGAATACCTGAGTCCGCCGAGACCGTTCCAAGGCGGAAGAACCCGACCCGAGCCGGCGCCAGGCGACCGCGCATGTCCGCAGAGCCACGTGACCGCGCGTCTAAGGCGCCAATTGGCCAGGCGCTTCCGGGCTCCGCCCCCAGCACCTACCGTGGCTCCGGGAGGCGGCGCTGCTGTGCCGCTCAGGCGTTCACAGGGCGCACGGAGTGGGACCCGGGTCATTCTCGGGATCTCTGCTACCGGGTCTGCAGGGCCGGTTTCTGAGCTTGCGGAGTTTCGCCCTGCAGGACTCTGTCCCTTGGTCTTCGCAACGTACAGGGTAGCCTTCCGGCGTGCGCTTTGCAGCGAGCGCTCTGGAGCTCCAGAGTTGCTCTGGGACTGCAAGCCCGCCTCGGGGGTCACGTCCTCGCTGTCCCCGCGTCGTGGTGCCTTGAGGGCACCTCCCGGGAAAGTCCTTGCAAAGGCCCTTTCCCTCCTTGCAGTATCTGAGTCCAGCCCCAACTTGCTTTTTACGCCTGACCCCCGGGGAAGGCCAACTGGACCTCAGGGCAAAACTGCATGAAAACACGTTCCGGCCCGCTCAAGTTCTTCTCCCAGGACTGAGGGTCTGCCCTCTGTCTCTGCCCTGCCTCCTTCCTGAGCAGATCCTGATCTTCTTTTCAAATCACAGCTCTAGAGCAACCACACCTCCCTGTTCGCCCCGTTCCTCACTTCTGAGAAGGCGCCATGACCCTACATCACAGATCTTTCCCTTGGTTCATCCTACCTGTGAATTGTGTGCAAATGTCACCTGCAGTCCAGGGCTGAGAGTCTGAGCATCTGAAGTCCTGCGACCCCAACCCTGTGTGCTGCCTTCCATGCGTTCTCCCTTTCCAATGTTTCACGCTTCTCTGGAAACAGAGCTTGTTTCCATAATCCACCATCCGTTATCCACAATCCTAAAATCCCAAAAGCTCTGAAAACAAAAGGGGTTCCATAACTTTGCAGAGCAAACGCGTTTGGTAGAAAAATCTTGACCTGAACTGGGGCTATTTATAGTCTTCATGTATCTCACTTAGTGTGAATATTTATGTTTCACTATGGAAATGCTAATGCGCTTGATGACAGGGTGCAGCTGTAGACCTCACTGGGGCTGCTATGAAATATAAGGTCTGCACACCTTATTAGCTTTTTAAATACAGAACATTCTGAATTACAAAGCACTCCAGTGGTTTCAGATTAGGGATTTTGAACCTGTGCAACTTTTATGTTTCTAGCACATGCTGGGCACAGAGACTGTGATTTTTGTCAGCTCCATGAGGGTCCAGACCCCAGAGGGTTGGGACCAATGCTGTGCCCAATACAACACGGGTCCCCATAGAGACTTGCCAAATGAATGGATCAGGGCTTGTAAATTCCCATGGCTGCCATTCAGATTCACGTGTGTAAATCATGTGCTCACCACCTAAGACAGAGACCCCCCGAATGTCTCAGCCCATGCCCTGAGAGTATTGTTGTTGTTTTCTCAAGTATTTTTACCTGAAGAGTTTTCCTGTCTGAGGATTTTTCATACCTGGGGGGGAATTACTTTTCATTCTTTCTGTTTAAATTACTTGCAAATCTTCTCTGGCAGAGTTGCAAACACTCTGACGGCCCGCTAATGATCTGATACGGATCTTTAGCAGGTGTGGAGGTGTTCATTCACCAGAGAGGTCCTGCCCTTGCAATCCGAGCTGGCTGTGCAGTAGAAGCTCAGGTGGGCGTCTGTTTGACAGGATCTGCCAGGAGCTGCAGAATGACTTTCCCCATCTGGGAGAGCGAGTCTCAGATATTTTACATATTTGCAGGTATTTTTAAAACAGTTTTTGGTAAGATGCAAACATTGCATTTACCATATTTTGAGATTCTCCAGTATTTATTGAAAGAAGAGATCAGTCATGTTTGTACTGGAGTTCAGGTGTGTTGTGTAGTTCCCCAGCTCACTTCCCCAACATCTCTCTGGACCCCCACTCCACTCCGCTTACGGGCCCTACCGACCCCGGTAACTGGTGTCCTTCAGGTTTCCTCTGTCAGGACCCATTCTTCCTCCTGGGACTTTGGCCAGTGTCTTCCTTCTGCTAAACCAAACCTGCCATTTCCTTCCAGATTCTGTTCAAAACTCTCTTCTCAGGAACCTTTCCCAAAAACCTGACTCCGTACGTTGATTTTTCATTATCAACCTTCCCTATACTCTCAGTAAAATGAAGTTCGACAAACACAACTCTATGGCAATGAACATTTGCATTCATATAACTTTTCTCTTCTCTCGAATTATTTGCTTAAATGCTCAGGGGCGAGTTTATTGGACCAAAGCATTTGGACATTTTATGGCTGATAGAATCACATTCATTCAAAAAGTATTTGTAGAGCATCTGCAGGGTGCCAGGACTGTACTGGTGGCTGGGAGAGTGACCATGACCCGGAGAGTAATCTCTAAGCCTTCTTAGAACTTACCTCCAGGAGGGGGAGAAGACAAAACCAAATAAGCTAGTGGAGATATAAAACATCCGATGGATGGCATCTATGCAGAGCTGGGTGGGAGGATTGGAGGTGCTCATGGTGAGGGGAGGTACAGAGTTGCTTTTTATAAGGGGAGGTCAGGGAAATCCTCAGTGTGGAGGTGATATTTCAGTAGAGACCTGGAAGAGGAAAGTGAGTGAAACCTATTGATATATAAGGGAAGAATGACTCTGGCAGAGGAGCAGTTGGTGCAAATGTCCTGTGGCAGAAAACACCTTCTGGATTTCCATTAGGAGTACATTGATACTCTTGACGATGTCCCACAGGTCTCTAAGGCTCTGTTTATTAAAAAAAATTCTTTTATCTTTCTGTTATCCACTAAATGTTTGTGACCCACATTCCAAATTCATATATTGAAGCCCTAACCCCCAATGTGATGATATTTGGAGGTGGGGCCTTTGGGAGGTGATTGGGTTTGGAGGAGGTCAGGAGAATGGAGCCCTCATCATGGGATTGGTGTTCTTATAAGGGGATGAAGAGACTGGAGCTCTCTCTCTCTGCCACATGAGGGAACAGCAAGAAGGCAGCTATCTGTAAATCAGGAGGAGGGTCCCCACCAAGAAATGACGACGCTGTTATCCAGATCTCAGACTTCCAGCCTCCAGAACTGTAAGAAATAAATAGTTATTTGAGCCACCTAGTCTATGGTGTTCTGTTACTGCAGCCTGAACTAAGACATTCCCTTATGCTGTGGAGCCTTACTAGTGAGTTTTTCATTACAGTTGTCATACTTTTCAGCTCCATAATTTTTATATATAATATAATTTTTATCTCTTTATTTATAGTCACTATGTGGTAAGACATAGTTCTTGTACTTTTCTATTGTTCTTTTTTCTCTTTTATTGATGTATGATAATTTACATATTTATGGGGTACATGTGAGTGTTATATGCATAGAATGTGTAATGATCAAGTCAGGGCATTTGGGGTATCCATCACCTTGAGTGTTTATCACTCATACGTGTTGGTGTCATTTCAAGTCCTCTCTTCTGGTGGCTTTGAAATATACATAGTATTGTTGCTAAGTGTAGTCATCCTAGTCGGCTATCGAACTTCAGAACTTATTTCTTCTAACTGTATGTTTCTACCCATAACCAACCTCTCTTCATCCCCTCCCCATCACCTACCCTTCCCAGTCTCTGATATCTATCATTCTATTCTCTATTTCCATGACATCAAGTTTTTTAGCTCCCACATATGAGTGAGAACATGTGGTATTTGCCTTTCTGTGCCTGGCTTATTTTGGTTAACATAATGACCGCCAGTTCCATCCATATTGCTACAAATGACATGATTTTATTCTTTTTTATGGATGAATAGTATTCCATTGTGTGTATATACCACATTTTCTTTACACATTTGTCTATTGATGGACGCAGGTTGATTCCATATCTTTGATGTTATGAATAGTGCTGTGATAAACATTTGAGTGCAGGTATCTCTTTGATATACTGATTTCTTTTCCTTTGGGTAGATACCCAGTAGTGGGATTGCTGGATTGTATGATAGCTCTATTTTTAGGTTTTTGAGAAATCTACACACTGTTTTCCATAGTCGTTGTACTAGTATGTATTACCTCCAATGGTGTATGAGAGTTTCTTTTTCTCTGCATCCTTTTCAGGTCCTTTGCCCACTTTTCAAATGAGATTTTTTTTTTTTTTTTTTGCTGTTGAGTTGTTTGAGTTCCTCGTATATTCTGAATATTAGTCCTCTGTTGGATGAGTAATTTGCAAATATTAATATTTTCTCCCATTCAAGAGGTTATCTCTGCACTCTGTTAATTGTTTCCTTTGCTGTGCAGAAGCTTTTCAGTTTAATATAGTCCCATTTGTCTATTTTTGTTTTTGTTGCCTGTGCTTTTGAGGTCTTGGCCATAAAATCTTAGCCAAGACCAATGTCCTGAAAAGTTTTCCCTATGTTTTCTTCTAGTATTTTTATAGTTTTGCATCTTATATTTAAAGTCTTTAATCCTCTTGTATTGACTTTTGTATATGGTGAGAGGTGGGGGTCCAGTTTCATTCTTCTGCATATGGTTATCCAGTTTTTTCCAGCACCATTTATTGAAGATGGTGTCTTTTCCTCAATGTATGTTCTTGGCAGCTTTGTCAAAGATCAGTTGGCTGTCAATATGTGGACTCTGTTCCATTGATATTTGTGTCTATTTTTTATACCAATAGCATGCTGTTTGGGTTACTATACCCTTGTAATACATTTTGAAATCAGGTCTTGTGATACCTCTAGCTTTGTTGTTTTTGCTCAGAATTGCTTTGACTATTCAGGCTCTTTTTTGGTTCTGTAAGAATTTTAGGATTGTTTTTGCTGTTTCTGTGAAAAATGATGTTAGTATTTTGATAAGGATTGCATTCAATCTGTACATAGCTTTAGGTAGTATGATCATTTTAATTATATTAATTCTTCTAATCCATGAGCATGGGATGTCTTTCCATTCGTTTGTGTCCTCTTCAATTTCTTTCATCAGTGTTTCATAGATTTCTTTATAAAGATCTTTCACCTCCTTGGTTAAATTTATTCCTAAGTATTTTTTTTTTGTTGCTATTATAAATGAGATAACCTTCTTGATGTCTTTTTTCAGCTATTTCATTATTGGTGTATAGAAATGCTGCTCATTTTTGTATGTCGATTTTTGTATCCTGTACATTTATTGAATTTATTTATCAATTCTAAGAGTTTCTTTGTGGAGTCTTTTGGTTTTTCTAGATATAAGGCCTTGTTGTCTGCAAAGAGGGACAATTTCACTTCCTCTTTTCCAATTTGGATGCCTTTTATTTCTTTTTCTTTCCTGATTGCTCTGGCTAGTACTTCCAGTATTGTTGAATAGGAGTGATGAAAGTGAGCATTCTTGTCTTGTTCCACTTCTTAGAGGAAAGGCTTTCAACTTTTCCCCATTTAGTATGATGCTAGCTGTAAGTTTGTCATATATGGGCTCTATTATTTTAGGGTATGTTCTTGTATGCCTAGTTTGTTGAGAGTTTTTATCATGAAAGGGTGTTGTGTTTTACCAAATGATTTTATTGCATCAATTGAGATGACCATATGGTTTTTGTCCTTCATTTTGTTGATATGTTGTATCACATTTATTGATTTGTGTATGTTGAAACATCCTTGAATCCCTGGGATAAATCTCACTTGATTATGGTATATTATCTTTTTGATGTGCTATTAGATTTGGTTTGCTAGTATTTTGTTGAGGATTTTTGCATCTATGTTCATCAGGGATATTTATTGGTCTATAGTTTTTTTTTTTTGTGTGTGTGCCCTTGTCTGATTTTGGTATCAGGGTAATGCTGCCCTTGTAGAATAAATTAGATAGAATTTCCTCCTCTTCAATTTTTTGGTATAGTTTGAGGAGGATTGGTATTAGTTCTCCTTTATACATTTTGTAGAATTCAGCAGTGAATCAATCTGGTCCTGGGCTTTTCTTTGTTGGGAGATTTCATTACCGATTCAATCTTGCTACTTGTTATTGGTTTGTTCAGGTTTTCTATTTCTTCGTGATTCAATCTTGGTAGGTTGTATGTTTCCAGGAATTTATCCATTTCCTCTGGACTTTCCAGTTTGTTAGCATATAGTTGTTGATAATAGTCTCTGATGATATTTTTGTATTTCTGTAACATCAATGATAATGTCTTCTCTCTCATTTATGATTTTGTTTATTTGGGTCTTCACTCTTCTTAGTTAGCCTAGTTAGTGGTTTATCAATTAATTTTGTTTATCTTTGCAAAGAACTCTTTTTATTTAGTTGATCCTTTGAATTTTTTAGTCTCTATTTAATTTAGGTGTGCTCTGATCTTTACTATTTCTTTCTTTCTGCTAATTTTGGGCTTCATTTGTTCTTGCTTTTCTAGTTCCTTTAAGTACATTATTAGATGGTTTATTTGAAATCTTTCTGGTTTTCTTTTGATGTAGGTGTTCATTGCTATAAATTTTTCTCTTCGCACTTCTTTTGCTATATCCCACAGGTTTTGATATGTTGTGTTTCCATTTTTATTTGTTTCAAGAAATTTTTAAATTTCTATCTTAATTTCTTCATTGACCCAGTGGTCATTCAGGAGCATGTTGTTTAATTTCCATGTATTTGTATAGTTTCCAAAGTTCCTCTTGGTATTGATTTCCAATTTTATTTCATTGTGATCTGAGAAGATACTTGATATGATTTTGATTTTTAAAAACTTATTGAGACTTATTTTTATGCCTTAACATATGGTCAATCCTGGAGAATGTTCCATGTGCTGATGAGAAAAATGTATATTCTGCAACTGTTGAATGAAATGGCCTATAAATATCTGTTAAGTTCATTTGGTCTAAAGTCCAGTTTTTGTCCAATATTTCTTTGTTGAATTTCTGTTTAGATGATCTGACATTGAGAATTGGGTGTTGAAGTCCTCCACTATTGTCG
Organism: Indri indri; assembly: GCA_004363605.1. NCBI lineage: Eukaryota > Metazoa > Chordata > Mammalia > Primates > Indriidae > Indri > Indri indri. The sequence goes on from RJWJ010000416.1 coordinate 135,552, forward strand.
TACTGCAGTCTATCTCTTTCTTTAGATCTAGTAATATTTGCTTTATGGATCTGGGTGCTCCAGTGCTGGGTGCATATATATGTAGAATTGTTATATCCTCTTCTTAGACTGATCCCTTTATCATTATATAATAATCTTTGTCTATTTTTTTTGTTTTTTACAGTTTTTGACTTAAGGTCTGTTTTATCTGATATACATGTAGTTACTCTTATTATACTTGGTTTCTGTTTACATGGAGTGTATTTTTCTATCCCTTTATTTTCAGTCTCTATGTGTCTTTACAGGTAAAGTGCATTTCTTTAAGCAACATATGATTGGATCATGGTTTATTTTTAAATCCATTCAACCAGTCTATATTTTTAAGTGGATAATTTAATCCATTTAAATTCAAGGTTCTTATTGATATATGAGGTTTTGTTCCTATCATATTATCAACAGTTTTCTGGTTGTTTTGTATATTCTTTGTTATTTTTTCCCTCTTCTTGATCATCCTTGTGATCTGCTAATTTTTTGTGCTGGTACCATCTGAGTCTTTTCTCCTCCTCATTTGTGTGTTTATTTTACCAGCAAGTTTTATATTTTTATGTGTTTTCATGATGGTAATTGTTATCCTTTCACTTCCAGGTTTAGGACTTCTTTGAGCATTTCTTGTAAGGCTGGTCTAGTGGTGATGAATTCCCTCAGCATTTGCTTGTCTGAGGAAGACTTCGTTTCTCTTTCATTTGTGAAGGATAATTTTGCTGGTTATAGTATCCTTGGGTGACAGTTTTTTGTTTTTTGTTTTTCCCCAGCACTACATATATCATCCCATTCTCTCCTGGCTGTAAGCTTTCTGCTAAGAAATCTGGAGGAACTTAGTTTGATTGGGGTTTCATTTAAGTAACTAAATGCTTTTCTCTTATTATTTTAGAATTTTCTCTGCCATTGACTATAGACAGAGAGGGAGTGAAAATCAGGTCCAAGCCTGCAGGAGCACATGGGGCCTGGAATCGTTGCCTTTTCACTCAGGGGCTTACCTTTCCACTTTCCAAGCCACCTCCTCTTGGTCTTTTGGTCATGCAACTGCTCGCATCGGCCCTGGAGGAAGTGTGCTGCTCACCTGGAAGAACAGGGAAGACATTTGCAGATGCTCCGCCAGGATCTACCCAACTGACATTCTGTCTATAGAGAAAGGATGGAAGCACAGGCTTTGGGGACAGATGGAACACCCGGCAGCAGACAGTCGGGTCCCTGCCCTTGCATTTCCTACCTGCATTGCTCTAGGTCTCCATTTCCTCATGTGTGGAAGACAATAATACCTACCTCTGAGGTTTGTGGAAGGAGTAAATTCAATAATCGATAAACCCCCGGAGAAGTGCTGGGCACAGAGCTAGCCCTCTGTAGATTTTCTTGTTACTGCTGCGGACACAGGTGTCCTCTGTGCTGATCGTCTCCTTGGATTCGACCAGATTTCCTTATCTCTCCAGGAGGTCTTCTGGTATGTGGGTTCAGTTGTCAAAACAGATGGCTTGGCTGTTTCCTTCATTAGAACTTAACAAATAAATCATCCCGGGAGTGACCCCACGCTAGGTGGCAGCTCTGCAGTTCTGGAGGGGGTGGGTGTCCCCAGCACTTCCTGACTCACAGCTCCCCCCGATCCACCACTGCATGTTACCCTTTGATCTCTGTCTACACAGACAACTCTCATTTCCTTTCTTATTTTGTATCATTTCTGTTAGTTTTAATCCCATGGTCCCACATTTTGTATGGTGAAATCTTTCCGATCATCGGGCACCGTTTTGCTCAAAACCCTGACTTCTGGCTTTCATAATTAAACAGTGAAACCAGATTGACAAACTGAGAAAACTGAAAAATTCTCCCCTTTGAATTGCTCTTTTAGGGGAAAAAGATAAATCATAAAAAAAAAAAAAACAAACAACAAAAAAAGAGACATTGGTACTTTATTCGGAAACAACTTTGAGGGTCTGTCCTTGCACCACCCTGACCTGACTGTCCCTGGGAGCCGTGGGGGTGCACGCTGAGGCAGGCCAGGGCTTTGGAAGCAGGTGCATCTAGGTTTTGTGGGGCCTGAAATGTATTATTTTAGGGGCCCACTTTAATAACAATTAATGTGAGATTATAACTATGGAGTTAGGTATAAAAGTGAATATTTATTTAGAGGAGAAAAAAAATCACCATCAGTTATAAATTTAATAACACAGATAACAAAATATAGAAAAGTAACAATATTTTATTAATTAACTGCCTGAACCACCTCTTCCCCTTATACATTTTTTGGCTGTATATTCTTTGCTCTCCTCTTCATGTGACAATAATTGTTAAATTTTTCTGAAGGAGAGAATAAAAGAGATTGGCAATCAGGTCTTTTCTATAGCATCTGTGATTAATATTTATTTATTATTGATAGTTTAGAAAGGAAAATTTTAAAATTTATTTTAGTGCCTCACAATTCATTATTGGTAATGTCATGCAAAGTTTTAGGATTGTAGTTAAAATTGGGACAATCTCTATCAAGTTTCTTTCACACATGGGTTTTAAGATTTCAAGGCATTTCAAGTTTTCTTGTGAGTGACGACTCTTAAATATTCTTTGAATTGGCATCCCTTGTTAACCAGATGGTCATTAATGTCCTTGCTGTAGTGGCATATTTTGAGTTTTACATTATCTTTATTAGTGTCAGTATTTGGTGTCACATAAGCAAGAAATTGGAATCTTATTTCAATGTTTGTATAATTCATATCTTGTTATTAATTGAATATTAAATCATTCAAGAATCTATTTATTATTTCTATTAGAAATTTATCTTCCTCTTAGTGACTTACTGCCTTTGGTATAATTGAAACTTTTTTATTATTAAAATGCCTTTTTAATATTAGAATAATTTCTGTTGTTTCATTATTCATCTTTATTGCTTTTTAAATATTCTATTAATTTTATGTGTATTTTCTTTCAGCACTTTAACAAATTTCAAAGTATCAAAAAGGGTACTTTTTATGCATGTCCCAGAAACGGATCTGTGATTTCTCTCTTATTTTATTGAAAAGTTGGAAAGCATCTTTTCAAATTGTAGTTAAACTGGCATATTCAAGTATTATCAACTTTTTGAATAAATTTTTTGCATTCTTCCTGTGTTTGAGTTTCTCTCTTGAATCTTTAAAAACATATATTAGAGTCCTCATAATATTGTTATATCTATGTTGCAAGGCTTGAATAGATTTATGTAAGTACCGTGCGCTAACCGATTGTGCCACTGGAGCTCCAAACTTGAACAGATTTATAAGGGCATCTCTCTATAATTAGACCCTTCAAAAAAAATCTGGTTGATATGTGTACATAAAATACTCCACCAATGAACCTGAAAAAAAAAAAAAAACACCTACATATAACAATTGTAAAATACCAAGGTAGTTAACAACTTTAGATTCTGTGCAGGCAGTTTTTTCTCCTTTATGATTAAGGGAGAAAGGCACATATATTATGATATTTGTGTCAAGCCAGGTGACTTGGAAGAGTGGGTGAGAAGAGTATTCCTAGAGGTCATTTCTACACTAGACCAGCTAGCAATACCTTCAGTTTACATCGAAGTGATTGTGAACCACATACATTTGTCCTATTAAACCCAAACTAAAGTTAAACTCACCCCCACTCCCACACCACTCCAATTCTAAGAGTCATGATGGCAAGTGTGACAGAGGAAGTTCAAGTGCACAGAGAGCAGTGGTCTAATTTCTGGATCCATGTATTGATGTTATTCATCAGCGGTGAGGAAAAATTTCAGCATGTATCTCTCCAAATATTTATTCTGACTTATTCTCTCTCTCTCTCTCCTCTCTCGCTTCTCTGGGACTCCACTTACATGTATGTTAGACCATTTGATATTGCCTTACATTTCTCTCATCCTCTGTTTTTTTTAATACTTTTTCTCTCTATGCTTCAATGTCGCTCCATAAATTAATATTACTGTATTACTATTACTATTACTAAAACTCCTGAGACAGAAATGGTCTCAGGAGTTTTGCAGGGCTCTGTCCTGAAGGAATATGTGAACGTGTTAGTTTGCATATCAATCGCTGCTCCACCTCAGGAGGGCATCTCAAAGGTCAGTAGCAGCTGCTTTCCAAGGTCACACTGCAGTCTCAGACTTGTGGTTCTCGTCTGCTTTGAACGACAAAGCAGGTCTGCAAGGAGCCACGGGATGAGAGCTGATCAAAGAGTGCCCGCCCAAGAGCCAGACACCTGTGGCTAAAAGCAATTAGCCCAAGGGACAGTTCCTGCTTAAACTCCTGATTACATGTCTCAATCCACAATAACTAGATAAAGAAATATGGAGCCACTATATCTCTGTTTAACCCTTCTGTCAAGTGGTAAATTTACCTTAGAACTTAGAAGTTTGTCTTTGAAAGATTTTGTAACCATTTGTTCATGTAGATAGAGTTAATTAAGGGATCTATAGAAGCCTTTTGAAATACTTTTAACCTAAAACGACCCTCATTGCATTGCCCAGGCTGGAGTGCAGTGGTTCAATAAAAGCTCACTGTAGCCTCGAACTCCTGGGCTCAAGTTATCCTTCCACTTCAGCCTTCCAAGTGGCTGGGAGTACAGGCATGTGCCACCATGCCCAACTAATTAAAAATTTTTTTTTTTTAGAGACAGGATCTTACTGCGTTGCCCAAGCTGGTCTTGAACTCCTGCCTTAAGCAATCCTCCTGCCTCGGTCCCGCAGAGTGGTGGGATTATAGGCATGAGCCACCGTACCTGGCCCAGAAACTAAACTCTGTTGTCAGAAAGAGATGGGTTCAAATCTTTTGTGTGCTGCTCCCTTGCTGGGTGCTGGGCGAGGCACCTGACATCTTTGAGCCTTTGCTTCCTCATCTGTAGCTGTGAAGTGATGCCCTTGTCAAAGGATGGCCATGAAGACACCAAATAAATGCTATTTTCCATTCCTTCTCTTCCTTCTCCCAACACATCATTAGCCAGAAAAAAACCAATCATGAACCAAAGAAAGTTCCATGTATTAATTGGATATATGTTTACATTTATGTAAATTAGAAATGCTTGACTCACTGCACTCCCAAATCAGCACCTTCAGCAGGAGTTCAAAGAGGTGCTGCTTCCAAGCTCAGGAAGCGCATCACTAAGCTGCCCCATGGAGAGCCTTCTGAGCATGGTCCCCTCTGCAGAATCGGAGACTGTTTGAAGAATTCTGTACATGTTGCGTTTGTTCGACAGCTGGCAAGCTGGTGTCCCACCTAGTGGTCAGTGGGAGGTAGCTCACTGCAAAAAGAGATGGGCAGACCTTTCCTATTGTCTTTTGCCAGGCAGAAGCCTGCTAGACTGTATCAGCTCACCTCGTCCTTTCCAGGTACAGTGTACAGCACAGGTGTGACACACGGCAGGTGTAGCATGTGCACGTCCCCTGGCCACGCTGGGGGCTGGTGAGAGACATTCTGCTGGAGAGAGAGAGGAAAAAAGTCATTAGATTAAGAGGCATACTTTGAATGGTTTTCCTAAAACACGAAGTATCTCAAATACACAGAAAAGTTCATAACCCACCACACATTTCCCACGCAGCTCTCTTGAGTAATAACATTTTGTTACACTAGTTTCCTATTTTGTTAAGAAGCAAAACAATACACAGGCTGTCTAAGCTCCCTCAGATGCCTTCCATGACCCTTTCTCTTCCCTGTCTCCCACTTGGAGGTAACCACCAGCTCAAATTTGGTGTCTACATTTAACGGCATTTTAAAATTCTAGTAATAGCCCATGTGTGAATCTGTACTTTTGCATGTTTTAGACATTTATTTTATTGATGCCATGCTGTATGTGTTTTTCTACTACAAACAAATAATGCGTTAAACTCTGTTGTGCCATTTTTCCTATGCAACTTCTACAAGAGTTCCTCCATTATTTTCCTAGATGTGGAATTGCTGGGTCTAAGCGCGAGTATTTTCTCTCCAGACAGATTGTATCAAATTACCCTTCAACTCTCCCTGTTTAAGAGGTCCCTGTGCTCTGTCTCTGCACTGATGCTAACTAAGATGGTTAGACTTCTAAATATTTTTCAATTCGATGGTTATAAAATGATATTTTTTATACTGTTTTGATTTATAGTTTCCTACTTACTAGTTATGTTGAGCATCTTTTTATATGTTTATTATCCTTGTATTTTCCTCTTTTGTGAATGGTTTGTTCATATCTTTTGTCTTTTATTTCCCTATTGGACTTTTTCCTTATTGATTTTCAGGATTTCTTTATATCCTGAGATTTAATATCTTACCTTACCCAGATAAGAATACCCTTTTTCAGTTATATGCTTTGCAAATATCTTCTCCCATTTGTGCCTTATCTTATTTTAGTAAAAATTTAAAAATTGAATTATATCACACATTCACAAAAATGTGCAGACCCTAAATGTAGAACTCAATGAATTTTTGCAAAGTGAAAACACTCATGTAACAACCACACAGATCAAGAATTAGAGTGTAACTAGCTCCTGTTTCCTGACCCTTCTCGGGTCTGTCATACACCAAAGGTAAGCATTTGGCAGATTTCTGAGTAATTCTGTCTTGCTTTGAAGCTTATATGATGAAATTACACAGTATACAGTGTCTTTGGTTTCTGGTTTCTTTCACTCAACATTAAGTTTGTGAGATTCACTTATAATATTGTGTGTAGCAGTAATTGTTTACTTTTTATTGCTATTTAGTATTTCATTGTATTCATGTACTACTTTCATGAATCCATGACTGTTCAAAGTATCTGGGCAATTTCCACTTTTGGACAATTACAATGAATCCTGCAGTGAACATTCTGGAACATGCCTTTTGGTGTGCAAGGAGCAGAAGTGTCAGGTCATAGGGCGTGCGCATGCCCAGCTTTAGTACGTACTGCCTGTCCTGGAGCTGCAGGAGCTGCACAGACCCTCCCTGCATGACTGACCGCTCAGTCCCCACTGTTGGGAGGGCTCTCAGCTGAGACCCTTTGCAGCCATTGCACTCAGCTGAAGGGACCCGCCTGGCCCAACGTTATACCCCTGGCCCAGTGACAGCCCAGGTGCAATGACTGGTAGATGTGTGTTTAGTAATGTCCAGCCCTGCAGGTTAATTCCGGACATCTCTGAAAGACTGTCCCAGCTACAGAGCTCCCCCAGGGATTGCCTGAGGTCTCCATTGCAATGTTGAATAGCAGCAGTGAGGGCAAACCCTTTTACTTATTACCAAAATAAGAGGGAAAGCAAGCTGGAATAAACTCCATTCGTCATGATGTATTTTCTATCTTTTCCTGGACTTTATTGGTAGTATTTTGTTAAAGATTTTTGGAATTAATTTCTTGAGGGATATTGCCCTATAGTTTTCTTGTCTCGTCTTGTCATAAAATGGGTACGGAATCATTTCCTTCTACTATATTTCTGAAAGAGATTGGTATTTTTATTTCTGTTTGATAGAATTTACTAGAGAAACCATCTGGGCCTGGTGATTTCTTTCTGGGGACATTTTTAAACTACAAATTCACTTTCTTTTATATATATATTCATATTCTATTTCTTCTTCTGCCAGTAGTTATGATAATTTGTGTCTCACAAGAAATTTGTCTGTTTCATTGAAATTATCATATTTATTAGCATAAAGTTATTTATAATATTCCCTTATTAATTTTTTTACTATTTGCAGGTACTATAGTTGTGACCCTTCTTTTATTCCCACTGTTGGTAATTTATGTCTTATCTTTAGCTTTCTTTTCTTAATCAGTCTAGTTTAGAGGTTTATCAGTCAACCAGCTTTTGGTTTCACTGATTTTTTTGCTACTATTTTTCCATTTTCAATTTCACTGATTACAGCTCTTTACTATTTCCTCATTCTTTTGATTTTGACATTATATCACTCTTCTTTTTTGTGGTTTCTTGAGGTTGAAACTTAGATAACTGATGGCAGACTTTTCCTGTTTTTAAACAAAGCTATGTATTTCTTTCTACATGGCAATATCCCACATATTTTGATATATTTTGTTTTCATTCATTCACTTCAAAATATTTCTAATTTCCTTTGTGGTCTCTTCTTTGACCTATGAGTTAGTTAGAAATGTACTGTTTAATTTCCAAATACTTGTGGATATTCTAGATATCTTTTTTAGTGGTTTCCAATTTAACTCCATTGCAGTTATAGTACGTATTTCATATGATATCAACCCTTTGAAATTTATTGAGACTATTTTATGGCCCTGGATATGGTCTATCGTGAATGTTCTATGTACACTTGAAAAGCATATCTGTACTGCTATTTTTAGGTAGAAGATTTAATAAAGTAAATTAGGTCAAGCAAATGTTATTCAAGCTACATTCTTGCTGATTTTTTTCCATTCAAATAATTTCTGAAAAAGTATTTTTAAAATTGCAGCTTTGCCTGTTTCTTCCTTCAGTTTTCTTATTTTTACTTCATGTATTTTAAAGCTGTGTAGTTGGACATGGTAGTATTTAATATTGTATGGCTTCTTAAATAATTGGCCCTTTTATTATTATAATTTTTTTCTCTCTCTCGGGTAATATTCCTGGTCCTGACATTTGCTATGTCTGATATTATCATAATCATTTCAGATGTTTCATGATTAGTATTTGCCTGGAATACTTTTTTCCATCTTTTTACTTTTTACCTATTTGTGTCTCCATGTTTAAACTGCATTTTTTGTGGACAGCATATATATAGTTAGGTTTTGCTTATTTTATTCAATCTGTTGATCTCTGCCTTTAATTGCAGTGGTTAGACCATTTATATTTAATGTAATTACTGATATGAATGGGTTTAAATCTACTATCTTGCCTTCTATATATCTTTTTTGATGAGGTGTCTGTTCAGAACTTTTGGCCATTTTTATTTTGGACTGTTCCTTTTCTTGGTACTGAATTTTAGGTGTTCTTTATTTTGGGTAGAAGTCCTTTATTGGACATATGTTTTGCAAATATTTTCTCCCAGTCTGTGTCTTATCTTTTCATCATTTTAACAGTGTCCTTTGAAGAGCAAAAGTTTTTAATTTTATAAAGTCTGTCTTACCACAATTTTTTTCATGGATCGTACATTTAGTGTTGTATGTAAAAACTCATCAATAAACCCCAGGTCATGCAGATTTTCTCCTAGAACTTTTATAGTTTCGCATTTTAAATTTAGGTCTATGACTGATTTTGAGATAATTTTTGTAAAAGGTGCATGATCTGTGTCTAGGTTCATATTTTTACATATAGATGTCTATTTCCAACACCATTTTGTTGAAAAGACTATTTTTTATCAATTGAATTGCTTTTGTGTCTTTATCAAAGATTAGTTGACTATATTTGTATGACTATTTCTGGGATTTCTTCTGTTCTATTCATTATATTCTCATTCTTTTGATAATACTACACCCTCTTGATTACTATAGATTTACAGTAAATCTTGAAATGAGGTAACGTGAGTCCTCCAGCTTTGTTCTTTTTCATCATTGTGTTGGTTATTCTAGGTCTTTTGCTTTTCTAAATAAGCTTTAGAATCTGTTTTTCAGTATATATAAAATAGATTGCTGGGATTTTGATTGGAATTGCTTTGAATCTGTACATCATGTTGGGAAGAATCGATATCTTAGTAATACTTTTTTTTATTTCAGCATATTATGGGGGTACAGATGTTTAGGTTACGTATGTTGCCCTTGCCACCTCCCCCACAAGTTCGAGCTTCAAGAGTGTCCATCCCATGGATGGTGCACATTGCACTTTTTGTGTATGCATATACCCGTCCCCTCCTCCCCCCTCCCCCATCCCCCCACCCAACATCCAATAAATGTTATTCTTATATGTGCACTTATGTGTTGATCAGTTAAATACCAATTTGATGATGAGTACATGTGGTGCATCTTAGCAATATTGAGTCATAATTTGTCAATGTGGAATATTTCTCCATTTATTTAGATCTTCTTTGATTTCTTTTATCAGTGTTTTGTCACTTTCCAAATACAAATCTTTTACATATTTTGTTAGATTTATGCCTATTTCATTTTTTAATGCTATTATAAATGGCATTTAAAACTTTAAAATTTCAATTATTGATAGCTCGTATAATAAAGAGAAATTGACTATTGTATAATTATCCTTGTATCCTTCCATTTTGCTACACTCACTTATTAATTCCATCAATTGATTTTTTTGGATTCTTTGGGATTTATACAATCACGTCATCTCTGAACAAAGACAGTTTTATTTCTTCTTTTTCAGTTTATAGGCATTTTATTTCCTTTTCTTGTCTTATTGCACTAGCTAAGATTTCCAGTATAAAGTTGAATAGAGAGGACATCCTTTCCTTGTTCTTAATCTTTAGGGGGAAGCATCCAGTCTATTCCCTTTAAGTAAGATGGTAGTGGTAGGGTTTTGTAGGTATTCTTTATTAAGTTGAGGAAGTTCCACTGAATTTCTAGTTTGCTGAGTTTTTTCCCTTATCACTTTAGCTTTTTTTGTCTTTTATATGAATATCATCCTGCTCTCCAAACATAAATATCATCTCATATAGCTTCTGTTAGTATTTTAATGATTTTCCCTCAGATTTTGGAATTTCTTTTTGTAAAAGGAATGAGGTAATGTGAGTCAACCCCTTTAATCAACGCCCCCCTTTTTTTTTTTGAGACAGAGTCTCACTCTCTTGCCTGGGGCGAGTGCCGTGGCATCAGCTTAGCTCACAGCAACCTCAAACTCCTGGGCTCGAGCAATCCTACTGTCTCAGCCTCCCGAGTAGCTGGGACTACAGGCATGTGCCACCATGCCCGGCTAATTTTTTCTATATATATTTTTAGCTATCCAATTAATTTCTTTCTATTTTTGGTAGAGACGGGGTCTTGCTCTTGCTCAGGCTGGTCTCGAACTCCTGAGCTCAGGACGATCCACCCGCCTCGGCCTCCCAGAGTGCTAGGATTACAGGCGTGAGCCACCGCGCCCGGCCAACCCCTTTTTTTTTAAACAAGACTTTTTAACAAGTTGCTCCAATTGTCCTTTCACCATTTAGTGAATAGGTCATCCCTTTCCTACTCTTTGAAGACGCTTCCTTAATTATATTTTAAAATCCCATACTTGCTGTTTCTGGACTCTCTGTTCTATTTCATTGCTTTATTGTCTATCCTGATACCAAGGCCACAGTATTTTAATCTCTTAACTTTATCTTATATCTTGATAGCCCCTTTTGGTCCTTAAATTTCAAAGCTGTCTTGGTTAGTCTTTAATAAATATGTTTTTTCTGCTGTCCCCGCTGCCTGAGATGCCCGCCCCTCGGATATCCTCTTGATTTGCTCCTTCAGGTCTTTATCCAAATGTCACCCTCTCATTGAGACCTTCCATGGCCAAGCTATTTATTATCTAAAATTTTCACTATTTACCCATACATTGCTTTGTTTTTCTCCTTAGAACTGGACACCATCTAAATATACCATATACTTTACCTATTTAGTTTGTTTATTGTCTGCTTGAGTAGAATGTGACTCTGGAAGGGAAAAGTATTTTTGTCTATTTTGTTCACTACTGAAGTTTTAGCACCCAGAAACAATGGCTGCCACAAGGTAGGAAATCAATAAATATTTATTGAATTGAATTGAATTGCTAAGACAAAGGTCTCAATATCCCTTTTCTGCATGAAAATATTGGTGGCCGCTTTAGTTCAGGGGAAGGGTGTTTGAAAAAACCAGCTTCTTCATTGGCTTTGGGAAGAGGACAATTATGTGTTTAGGGGCCATTTACAGCTGATACATCACCTTATAAACTATATCCGAATTAGGCCTCCCCTTTTTTTAAATTTTTTTTTATTTTTAATTATTGTGGATACATAATAGTTGTATATATTTATAGGATACATGTGATGTTTTGATACAGGCACACAATGTGTAATAATCAAATCAGGGTAATTGGAATATCCATCACCTCAAGCATTTATCATTTCTTTGTGTTAGGAACATTCCAATTCCACTCTTTTAGTTATTCTGAAGTATATCATAACTTGTTGTTGATTATAGTCACTTTTTTGTGCTGTCAAATATTGTTCATTCTATCTAGCTAACTATATTTTTGCACCCATTAACCATTCCCTCTTTATCCCCCTCTTCCTGTTACCTTTCCCAGCACCTAGTAACCATCATTCCACTCTCTGTCTCCATGAGATCAATTGTTTTATTTAGGTCATTAAATATGAAATGTCCCATTTCAAATAAAATTTTATTATATCTCAAACAAGAAGCAGCACAATTAAAGTATGCGCCTAAACTATCAACTCAGTTTTGCCATCTTAATGGTAGCTTGTTTGTGCCAGCAGCAAAGAAGCCTGGAGAGCAAGTGGAAATGAAATTGCCAAAGGCGTTTTCCACAGCTTGTTGAGAATTGAATATTTTTCCTTGCATGAAGTGATCCAAAGCCTGGAAGAAGTGGTAGTCATTTGGCGCAATGTCTGGTGAATACAGTGGGTGACAGAGAGTTTCCTAGTCCAGCCTCTGTAGTTTGTGCAGTGTTGTTTGTGCGACACATGGTGGAGCATTGTCTTGCAAGAAGATTGGCCTCTTTCTATTGACCAATCCTGGCTGCTTAATCACAAACATCCTCATCATCTCATCCAATTGGTTGCAGTAGACATCCACTGTAATCGACTGACCAGGTTTCATGAAGCTGTAGTGGATAATACCAGCACTGGACCACCACGCAGACACCATTAGCTTTTTTTGATAAATATTCGGTTTTGGACTGTGTTTTGGCCTTCATCTTTATCCCACCATTGTGCCAAATGCTTGCAATTGTCAAAAAGAATCAATTTTTCATCACACGTAACAATATGGTGTAGAAATGGTTTGCCTTTATGACATGACAGCAAAGAAAGGCAAATTTTGAGACAATTTCTCTTCTGACACTCATTTAATTCATGGGGAACCCATCTATCCAGCTTCTTTACCTTGCCGATTTGTTTCAAATGGTCTAATATTGTTGGAATAATAACATCAAACCTTGCTGCTAATTCAAGCATAGGTTGAGATGGATTCGCTTCCACTGTAGCTTTCAGCTCATCATTATCCCTTGGTCTCAGGTTGCTCATGTGGCTCATTTTCAAGATTAAAGTCATCAGAATGGAATTTCTCAAACTATCTACATACTGTGCATTCATTAGCCACATTGTTCACAAACACTCTGGCCATGTTTTGAGCTGTCTGTGCTGCATTAGTTCCATGACAGAACTCATATTCAAAAATAACATACAATATTGATTTATCTGTGTTTTCACAAAAATTGCTCTAAAAAAAATTTGAGAGATAATCAGAAGCCAAAACATGCATTTGAAAGACTAAGACTTGTACCTTCACAGTAAAAATAAAACAAGAAGTGTCAAGTGAAATGTCAGAGACAGCAACTGTCAAACTTAGTACTTAAGGAAATCAGACATTTCATACTTAATAACCTAATACTGAGTGGCTACCATATATGAGTGAGACCGTATGAGATTTGTCTTTCTGTGCTAGGTTTATTTCACTTAACATAATGTTCTCCAGTTCCATCCGTATTGTTGCAAATGACAGGATTTCATTTTTACGGCTGAATAATATTCAATTGTGCATATGTAACCATGTTTTTTTTATCCATTCATTCATTGACGGACACTTAGATTGATTCCAAATCCCGACTATTGTGAATAGTGCTGCAACAAACATGAGAGTACAGACATCTTTTTGATATACTGATTTCCTTTCTTTTGGATATATACCTAGCAGTGGGATTGCCGGGTCATACGGTAGTTCTATTTTTAGTTTTCTGAGGAACCTCCATACTATTCTCCAACAGCATACAGGGTTCTCCTTTCTCCACATCCTCACTAGCATTCATTATTGCCTGTCTTTTTTTTTAAATATTATTTTTAATCGAGACAGAGTCTTGTTCTGTCACCCAGGTTGGAGTACAATGGCATCATCATAGCTCACTGCCACCTCAGACTCCTGGGCTCAAGTGATCCTCCTGCCTCAGCCTCCTGAGTAGCTGGGACTATAGGCACATGCCACCACACCTGGCTAAATCGCCTGTCTTTTTGATAAAAGCCATTTTAACTGGGGTGAAATGATATCTCATTCTAGCTTTGATTTGCATTTCTCTGATGACTAATGATACTGTGCATTTTTTCATATACTGGCCATGTGTATGTCTTCATTTGAGAAATGTCTATTTAGATCTTTTGCCCGTTTCTTAGTTTATTTGAAGTTTTTCCTACTGAGTTGTTTGAGCTCCTTTTATATTATAGTTATTAATCTCTTGTCAGATGGGTAGTTTGCAAATAATATTTTCTTCTTTTTTGTGGGTTGTCTCTTCATTTTGTTAATTGTTTCCTTTGCTGTGCAGAAGCCTTTTAACTTGATGTGATCCCATTTGTCCAATTTTGCTTTGATTGCCTGTGCTTTTTACTTAAGAAATCATGCCCAGACCAATGTTCTGAAGCATTTCCCCAATGTTTTCTTTTAGTAGTTTCATAATTTCAGATGTTTAAGACTTTAATCCATTGTTTTTTTTTTTTTAGATAGGGTCTCACTCTGTTAACTGGGCTAGAGTGCAGTGGCCTGATGATAGCTCACTGCAACCTCAAACTCCTGGGCTCAAACCATCCTCCTGCCTCAGCCTTCTGAGTAGCTGGGACTACAGGCATGTGCCACCATGCTGGGCTAATTGTTCTATTTTTTGTAGAGACGAGGTCTCTCTATGTTGTTCAGGCTGGTCTTGAACTCCTGGCCTCAAGCAATCCTCCTGTCTTGGCCTCCCAAAGTGCTAGGATTACAGGCATCAACCACTGTGCCCAGTCTTTGATTTGATTTTTGTATATGACTAGAGATAGGGGTCTAGTTGCACTCTTCTGCATATAAATATCCAGTTTTCCCAGCACGATTTATTGAAGAGACTGTCCTTTCCCCAGTATGTTCTTGGTGACTTTGTGGAAAATTAGTTCGGTATAGATGTGTGGATTTATTTCTGGATTCTCTATTCTGTTCCACTGGTCTATGGGTCTGTTTTTACCATAGTGTTTTGGTTGCTACACCTCTGTAGTATAATTTGAAGTCAGGTAATATGATTCCTCTATTCCTCCGTTGTGATTCCTCCATTCCTCTTTTGTTCCTTTTGCTCAGAATGGCTTTGGCTATTCTGGGACTTTTGTGTTTCCATATAAATTTTAGGATTATTTATGCTATTTCTGTGAAGAATGTCATTGGTATTTTGATGGAGATTGCATTGAATCTGTAGATTGCTTTGGGATAGTATGCACATTTTAACAATATTGATTTTTATAATCTATGAACAAGGAATATCTTTCCATTTTTTTGTGTCCTCTTCAATTTCTTTCATCAATGTTTCATAGTTTCATCATAGAGATTTTTCATTTCTTTGGTTAAGTTTATTCCTAGGTATTTTATTTTATTTGTAGCTATTGTAAATGGGATTACTTTCTTGGTTTCTTTTTCAGATTGTTCACTGCTGGCATGTGTAAATGCTACTGATTTTTGTATGTTGATTTTGTATCCTGCAACTTCACTGAAATTGTTTATCAGTTTTGATGGTGTTTTGGTGGAGTCTTTAGATTTTTCCGAATATAGATCATATGATCTGCAAACAAGGATAACTTCTTTTCCAACTCGGATGCCTTTTATTTCTTTCTCTTGTCTGATTGTGTTAGCTAGAAATTCCAGTACTATATTTAATAACAGTGGTGAATGTGGTCCTCCTTATCTTGTTCCAGATTTTAGAGGAAAGGATTTCTGTTTTTCCCTATTCAGTAAGACACTAGCTGTAGGTGTGTCATATGTGACTTTTTCTGTGTTGCGCTATGTTCCTTCTATATCCAGTTTTTTTGACAGTTTTTATATGAAGAGATGTTGAATTTTATTGAATGTTTTTCAATTGAATGCATCAATTAAAATGATCATATGGTTTTTGCCCTTCATTCTGCTGATATGATGTATCACATTGACTTCCTTCCTTCCTTCCTTCCTTCCTTTCTTCCGGTCTTCCTTTGTATAAAAGTGATTTTCTCTGGTAGTGTGTTTTAATTTCTTGCTTTTCATTTTTTTGTGTACCTGTTGTAGGTTTTTGATTTGAGGTTACCAAGAGGCTTGCAGAAACATCTTATAACCCAATTATTTTAAACATATGACAACTTAACTATGCTTACAACAAAGCAAGGAACAAACAAACAAGCAATGAGGAAGCTAAAAAATACCTCTACACTTCATAATTCCATCCCCCCTTCCACTTCTTGACTTTTTGTTGTTTCCATTTATATCTTTTTATACTACCTATCTGTTAAAAATTTGCAGTTATTATTTTTATATGTTTGTCTTTTAGTCTTTCTACTCAGGATATAAGTGTTTTACACACCACAATTACAGCAATAGAGTATTCTGTATATGTGTACTTACTGTTACCAGTGAGTTTTATTCCTTCAGATGATTTCTTACTGTTTTTTAACATCCTTTTCAATCAGATTGAAGAACTACCTTTAGCATTTCTTGTCGGGCAAGTCTGGTGTTGACAAAATTCCTCAGCTTTTGTTTGTCTGGGAAAGTCTTTATTTCTTCTTCATGATCGAAAGATATTTTTTCAGGATATAATATTCTAGGAGTAAGTTTTTTTCCTTTAGAATTTTGAATAGGTCATGCCACTCTCTCCTGGCCTGTAAGGTTCCTACTGAAGTCCGCTGCCAGATGTACTGGAGCTCCTTTATGTGTTATTTGCTTCCTTCAGGCCGCTTTCTTTATCCATGACCTTTTGGAGCTTGATTATTAAATGCCTTGAGATAGTCTTGTTTGGGTTAAATCTGCTTGGTGTTCTATGACCCTCTTGTACCTGAATATTGATATCTTTCTCTAGGTTTGAAAAGTTCTCTGTTACTATTTTTTCAAAAATACTTTCTACCTCAATCTCTTTCTCTATTTCCTCTTTAAGGCCAATATCTCTTAGATTTGTCATTTTGAGTCTATTTTCTAGATCTTGTAGCGTGCTTAATTCTTTTTTATTCTTTTTTCTCTTCTGACTATGTATTTTCATATAGCCTGTCTTCAAACTCATTAATTCTTTCTTCTGCTTGATCAATTCTGCTGTTGAGAGACTCTGATGCATTTTTCAGTTCATCAAGTGAATTTTTTGGCTCCAGAATTTCTGCTTGATTTTTAAAAATCATTTCAATCTCTTTGTTAAATTTCTGATAGGCTTCCGAATTCCTTAGAACAGCTATTTTGAATTTTCTGTCTGAAAGGTCTCTGTCCTTCCACTCTCCTGTGGCAGGAATGGCTCCATGAAGGCGAAGGAGCCAGAGCTAGTGCTGAAACCCAGCTGGCGGGCGCTGCTGTGTGCTGGGGGAGAGCCCCGGAGCCTCCCACAGGGACAACCTCGCCTGCCTCATGGGTCGGGATGTGGGTGATGCATAATGTGTGTGTGGTGCCAGCCACAGAGCGAGCAAGGAACACATTCGGTCATTTGTTCCACAAGTATTTATTAAGCAACTGCTTCATACCAAACAGTGTTCCAGGCACTTGGAATGTGGCAGTAAATAAAATACAAAAAGTCCCCGTCCACAAGGGCTTAGGTTCTAACGGGGAGCAAAGAAAACACAAACAAACAAACAAATGTCAGGTGAGGGAGTGGATTAATCTGCTTGGGCTGCTGTAACAAGGTACCACAGAATGAGTGGCTTAAACAACTGAAATTTATTCTCTTATAGTTCTAAGAACCAGAAGTCTGAGACTGGAGTGTCGCTGAAGTTGGTTCCTTCTGGGTCTGTTGGGGAATCTGCTTCAGGCCTCTCTCCTTGGCTGGCAGAGGGCCATCTTCCCTCTATGGCTGTGTGTGTGTCCAAATTTCCTCTTCTTATGAGGACAGCGGTCATATTGGATTAGGTCCCACCCTAATGACCTCCTTTTGACTTGATTACCTGTGTAAAGATCCTATTTCCAAATAAGGTCACACTGAGATACTGGGGTTAGGACTTCAACGTCTCTTCAGCGTCACCCCATAACAGGCAGGTATTGGAGAAGACTATGGAGGGCCAGGCACGGGTAGGTTCAAGGTGTCGGCAGGGCCACGCTCGCTCTCCTAGGTCCTGGTGGCTGCCAGCAGTCCCTGGTGTTCCTGGGCTGCAGCCGCATCGCTCCAACCTCTGCCTCCATCATTTCATGGCCTTTGTCCCTCTTTGTGTCAGTGTCATCAAGTGGCACTCTTCTCTGTGTGTCCCCATCTCTGTGTCTCTTCTCACAAGGATACTTGTTATGTTGGATTAAGAGCCCACCCTATGCCAGTATGATATCATCCTCACTTATATCTTATAAATACCCTATTTCCATATAAGGTCACAGCTACCAGGAGTTTGGACTTCACCGTATTTTTTTGGGAGGACACAGATAACCCACTCTTACTCTGGGTGAGGCGGGAACCAGACATCAGACAGTGCTGAGTGTCTCCAGAACACCCTGGCCGGTGCTCTCGGAGAGGCGGTAGCTTGTGCGCGGCACAGAGCAGTTGACCCTTTGAGAGACGTGCCCCCTGCCTGCTTGCAGAGAAGCTTGGCTGCAGCTCACGGAGGTAAATGCATAAGCAACAGGACAGCTACAAATGAAAGGGGGAAGGCCCCCTCGAAGGAGTAGAGAAATAAGTATTTGCTGGCCCTAGGAAGGAAATGAAGACTGAATTGACTTTTTTTTTTTTTTAAACTCTGAACTTCCTGGCAATACAAGCAAAAATGGGAAATTTGTTCAGTTCCATAAATTAATTACTTTTTAGTTGGTATAATGACCAAGGTCTTCAGCTACAGTTTGGGAAAGTCGTAGAGACCTTCCCAGGTGTTTCCTGCCCTGACTGTCTGAGCCGTGCGTGGCGGGCAGCGCCGGGGTGCGGGCGGAGGGCTTGGTGAGGCCCAGCACTGGCCTCTGCGGGAGCTCGGAGCCTTGTGGTAAGTCGTGCTCCGGGCAGGACTTTCTTCGTGGAGAGTTGAAACAGCATGCTTCCCAACGACGTCACTGGACACAGGGCTTGCATTTAGAAGTCACAGAGGGAAGGACGGCTGATGGAACCAGTTGGGAGAGTCTCTCAGATGTCAGATATTTCAGCACGATTTTGGCCTGTGCTGAACTGACTTCAGATCCCTGTTAGACTGACCACAGCCGTCCCTTACTTCACTTCTCCATTCCGTGTCACCTCTGGTCCTCCTGCCTCTTCTTTCCCTCCCATGTCCTGGCGAGGGTCTCCTGTGCACATCGCTTCCTATCATGTCCGGGCCGTGACCCCGAAGGAGCTGTTGCTGCCCATTTCTGCATGTCGGCACGAGCCTTTATCGGCTCCCAACCTCCTTTGCTCTCAGAGGAATCTTCTCAAAGCTGAGCATTAGAATGTCGGTCCTCCATGCAAAGATTGCTAAAGGCCAAACTTGGCGGCCTGGCCTTGGAGGGTGAGTGGAGTCAGGCAGCCCTGCATCCTAACCCTGGGTCCATTTAACCTCTGCAAGCCTGGGTGCCCATGCGGCTTTGCTCTGCTCTGCCCTTGCGCTGATGCTGCAGTTGCACTTGGCGCAGGGAGCCATCTCCTTTCATTGTGAGGTTTCTAGGGACTGAATCGCTATGCGCAATCCACAGCGGCATAACGTTGCTGGGATTTGGGGGTCTGGGGAAATCCAGGTTGAATCCATGATGAAATAGCAAGCCCTCGGATTTCTCAGACCCATGCCATCTGTGCCACCCCCTGTAGAGATAGAAGGTCCTTCTCTCCCCAGAGGGAACTCCCTTAGAGATCAGAAGGTTGCTCTTATTTCAGGAAGATTGTCACGCTTTTTAGACATAACGTGCATTCTCTTCTTATTTTAGGGGCCAAATTAGCCAACATGAGAGCAGCTTTAGGGAAGAGATGGTAACTTGCAATCATGTCCCAAATATTTGTCTCAGGGGTGGGAATGAGCTGCCAAAGTTGCTAATGAAATAATTGGAAGTGGCTGCTTGAAGTCCCCGTGGTCTTAATAAATGCTGACATTCTTAACTTGGGGGGGCAGTGTGCAGATGGGACAGGCATTTTGACAGGCTCACCAGAAACAATGTTACCAATCCGGATATTTTATAGGTAAATTGTTGCCATTCAAGCACTCAAGGTTTCCAGAAATTTCTGTCAGCTAATGGACATTGAATGCATGGAAATCTTAGTCTACGACATCTGGGGGGTCCAGACATACACCTGAGGACACCCCAGGTTGCTCGGGACGGGTGCTAGGTCAGACTGTGGAACACAGAGCCCTGGCTTGTTAGCTGTGAGACCTGGGGCAGATTCCTGGAACTGAGCCTCACTTTCCTCATCTCTAAAATGGGGATAATTAAACCTGGCTCATCAGGTATTGTGGGGCATCTCATGAATCGACGTGTGCAAAGCACTTAGCACAGTGCCTGGCGTCGGAGGCATAGTAGCTGCTATTTCGTTCTATGCATCAGGCTCATAAATGGAACTTTCTGTGTTAATCTGGGCAGGAGGCCAGCCAGCCTCCACTTCCTCTGAACGGCTTTCCTTGGAGGAGGGGTGGGAAAGGGAGTTTGCCTGCTCCCTGCAGGGTAGACTGGCAATATCGAAATCTGGCTGGGAGGCCAGGGTGTGGGATTGGCTTTCACGTCCAGGAGCCACTGCAGATGTGATTTCATTTCAGGGTCAGAAAAAAATGGAGCTGCCTCCCAATTTGGAGGAAGGTGGGCAGGCTTCCCCCTCTGTGCCTTGTGGTGCCGCAGTCCAGGGCGCAGCACCAGGGAGGATAGGGGATGGTTTGATTTGGTCCCAGCAGGGCGACCAGGAAAGAAGGAGGGGTTGTGGAAGGCGGACCCTGGATGTGAGACAGGAGCCCCTGGGTTGCTCACCTGTCCCTTTTCTAGGGTTCTCTGCTTCGGTTCTCTTGGTGCAATTCCAGAGGGGAGTTTGGGATTTTCCAGTGTGCTAAGCTGGAGGTAATCGATGGTAACATTTGCTGACTGTAGCTGTTGGGTGCTGTTACCATCCAGGCACCCAGCTAAGCTTTGACTCGCTGCCTCTCATCTGTCCCCCCAGTGTCACTCAGACACAGGGACAGCTTGGGAGATTTTCTGCTGCAGATGTTGGGCCTCAGGGAAGTTGGGTGACTTGCCCAAAGACAACCAGAAATAAGAGACAGAACCTGGCAGACATGAACCTACCTCCTTCTAGGCCCAGAATGGGCACCTGTGACCAGGGTGCTGCCTCCCTCCTTCAGGGCCTTTTCCCTCTCATGGCTCCCTAAGGGGCCTCTGGATTCAGAGCAGACACCAGCACACAGAGTGTACTGCCCTCGACGATCCCTGCTCCTGGGTGAGCCCTGGTCCTGCCCTGGGTGAGCCCTGGTACTGTCCCCAGGTAAGCCTTTGTTCTGCCCTGGGTGACCCCTGGTCCTGCTCTGGGTGAGCTCTTGTCCTGCCCCCAGGTAATCCCTGGTCCTCTTGCTCTGGGGAGCCTTGATACTGTCTTGGGTGAGCCCTAGTAGTGACCTGGGTGATCCTGGTCCTGTCCCATGTGAACCTTTGCACTGCCCCTTGGCTGCCCCTGGGGAGCGTCTAGAAACCTGTGTTGTTCCAGGGCCATTCAAGCAGGGCGAGCTGGTCCAGCAATCCTGTGGAACTGCCTTGACGCCAGTGTCTGAGGACACAAAATCTGGACAGAGCCAATCTCCTGCCCTCCTTCCTCCCCAGGAATGAATGACCCATGTCCTTCCTCCAGAAGGACCCGCATCAAGCCTTCTCCCTCCATGGACCCCATGGTGTCTGCGGCTGAGAAGGGGCGACTGCCCCCCACAGAGAGTCCCTCCTGTGCCTGCGCTCTGGCTTCCCTCGGGCTGACAGAGGCCCCCAGGGGTTGTAGCCAGAAGTCAAAAAAACCCTCAAAACTATGTATTTTTTCTTTTTCTACAATGTGCATGGAAAAGCGTAGCTAAACACGAAAGCATGCAGGAAGAACAAATATTCCTCACGCGCTCATTTCTGCTTTTCCACAGTGCACTTCTGAGTGCGACTGACCTTTCCGGCCATCTCGGCGGCTCCCTCGGAAGGAAGGCGGCGAGCGGAGTCAGTGCCTTCTATTTGCTTAACGGCGAAGCCTGCCAAGTGCTCTAGCGGTGGTTTATGTTTGGATTATGTTCCAAGCTGTGCAAGACATCCCATTCGGTGGATAGTGCCAAGTACCTGAGGCCCTGGTGCCCCTTCCCTTCCCTCCCGCCGTCTCCTGCATCCACGGAGGACGCTGGCCTGGGATGTGCTTTTCCTTTGTGGCCATTCAGAATTCCGACGTGGGTCCCAGTCCCCTCCCCCATCCCCAGCTCCGCTGATTTGCTGACAGTGGCCTGTATGGTGGGAAGACCCCCTGCCCTGGAGCCCACTAACCTGGGTTTGACCCCAGCATGGCCTCTAACTAACCGGGTGACCTTGGGCAAGTCACTTTACCCTCTGCAGCTTCCCTTCCTTATCAGACAATGGGGAAAGAATGGCTGCCGCCTCCTGTGGTTGTTGTGAGGCTGAAACGCCATGATGTGTGTGCATTCATTAATTCATTCATTCACCATGAGACATTAAGGACAGCACCCACTGCATCAGAAACCACAAAGGTGAGCTGTTCTTGTGCATGCCACGCAGCGGGGAGGGATGTCTGGACACAGACCGAATGGCTCCTGTTCATACTCGGCGCTCAGAACCCGAATCTCCCGGGATCAGGGACAACACAGCCATTTCAGGACCCTGCGGCGGGCAGCCCATCGCTGCCTTCCTTAGAGCCTGTGGTTGGGTTTCCCGATTTTCCTTTCATTGCTGATTTGACACGTGGGCTAGGGCTTTGTGCTGCTGTGACAAATTGCCACAGACTTAAAACGACAGAAACAACAGGAATTTATTCTCTCACAGCTCTGCAGGACAGAAGTCCAAAGTCAAGGTGTCGGCAGGAAGAATCTGTTCCTTCTCTTCCAGCTTCTGCAAGCGCCTGGTGTCCTTGGCTTGTGGCTGCAGCGCTCCAGTCTCTGCCTCCGCCTCCACACAATCCTCCTCCCTCTGACTCTCTGCCTCTATTCTTCTAAGGACACCAGTCACTGCATTTAGGATCCACTCAAAATCTAGCATGATCTCATCGCAGCAACCTTAACTTAATTACATCTGCAAAGACCCTGTTTCCAAACAAGGTTACATTCTGAGGTTTTGAGTAGACATGACATTTCGGGGGACACTATTTGACCTCCTGCAGGCATTGCCATCAGGGTTGGTGTGGGGTGGCCTGAGAGCCATGCATGGTGACCTGGAAGCTTCTTCCTCTAGGCCTTGGGACAGGCCCTGTGGTAGGGGAGGTCCCCTAACCTTTGGTGACATGGCCACTGATGTTGACTGGGCTGGACGCCTTCCTGCAGCATGCAGGGAAGCTCTGGAGTTCTCTCTCGCTTTCCTCTGCCACTTCCCTGACTTTTCTTTCAGCCCTTTCTTCTGAAATCTTTTTTCTGATCATTTCAAATAGCCTACAATTGAACCCAAGCCACGGTCTGGACACTGTGGTTATTGAGAGGGTAAAAGTTTTTCAAATGTTGAAACAAACATTTGTTTAGAATATTTTTAATGTGAAAAGATCATAGAGATGCCAATAATATGTAAATGCATGAAATTGGTGGTGGGCTGCAAACACACTCAAACCGAGGTCTTCCTATCCGTCCCCTCTCAACTGTTATCCATTTCCGCACCCCTCGTGGGCCCCGTCGGGATTTCATCCCGCCTGCTTTACCGCAGGCAGCAACTTCTGGGTTCTTGGCAGCCCCCAGGGACCAGGCTCTGGCAATCACGGCCAACGCTGCCTTTCTTCCAGGTACGAGTGCTTTGTTTATATGCCCTTGGGGCTTGTGCAGCACTGCAATGCTTGGAGGCACAATTTGTCACCTGGAAGCTTATCGCTTTGTGTGCGGAGCGTTAGTTGCAGGGGAGTGAGTGTTAGTTTGGCCTCGCCCTGCTGGTTGAAGGCTCAGCCCAGGGTATTGGTTGACCTTCGATTGCTGGCAGTGTGGGTGAGGGGGCGGGCGGGCAGTGGGTTTCCACCTACTTTGGCCCCAGCATTTCGAGGTGTGGATGAGCTCCTGGAGACTGTTTGTTCGGATTCCATTTGACACCAGCGACCTCGGTGGCACTGTGTCCAAGGGCCTGTGCGTAGCTGTCTGCCTGCATTTCTCATCGGGGCTTCTCGCTTCAGGGCTTGTTAAGGCACATTAGCAGGTGCTCGTTTCTCCTTGCTGAGGCTCGCAGGGTCTACGGGGCAGCTCCTTGTGGCTTCAGTGCTGGTACATACTTGGAGACGACATGAAATCTCGACTGTTGCGTTTGCATCAGGGAGCTGCTATTATAACGCTCTAATTGGGATGCTATGAATATGAGGAGGTTCTGTTTTTCTTGTTGCTGCTTTTTGTGGGAGAAGCGATGTGTGAACTACAGAGAAGGGAGCAGAGGAGGGCCGTGGAGGGTGTTGCCCAGACGGACACGGGAGAGGGAGGTGACAATGTCGGAAATGGGCCGAGGGAGTTAAACCTTCTCACCTGCCCTTTCCAAGCCCAGCATCTGTCGGAAGTGGAAGGGAAATTGCAGTGAGGTTTCACGTGGCGGATGGCGTTTTCCAAAGCTGACCACAGGGCTGTTTGCCATCGCCCACGGTCTCCTGCAGAGGGAACTTGCCACTCCCCCATGGTGGAGTCCCTGCCTCCTTGGATCTGACCCCTTGGGGCATCAGAACATGATGGAAAGTGATGCCATTCTGGTGTTGCCCTTAACGGAGCAGCTTCGGCTTCTTGACCTTTGGAAGCTGCTGTTCTGAAAGAATGGGGACCCCTGGAGGCTTCCCTGCCATGATGAGCCCGAGTCTGGTTGGGTCTGGGGTGTGGACCCAGAGAGCTATCCAGGGAAACCGAGGCTCCCGGCTGATGGCTCTGGCATCTGAGACACACCATCCCAGCACGCCCTCCCCAGATTCCCCGCCCACAAAATCGTGAGCAAAATAAACTATCATTTGAAGCCTCTAAGTTTGGGCTGGCTTCTTACGCAGCAACACATGCCTGGATCATTTAGTCAAGACAAGTCTGGGCTCCCAGCTGGGGGAGGGATGAGGCTATAAAAAAACTGCCTGATAACTTGGTGGATAAAGATCTCAGCGGCTCTCCCAGGTAAAGGTGGAGAGGGGCGTCTGGCAGGGACCTGCCAGGGCACACGCTCCCTGGGCAGCCTGGTGGAGGCCCCAGATCTCACTTGCTCTGGGTGTGAGTGGGGAGTGAGCAAGAGCAGCTCTCCGTCCACAGGTCAGAGGGCTCAGTATTTCTCTCATGGCTCAGCAAGTTCATACTAAGCGCACCTGCCGGGCACGCTAGGACGGGCGCAGCAAGTAGATGCAACTCAGGCCCTCAGTGACTACAGACTAGTGGCTGGTCCCCGTGCATCCTTGGGAGGGGTAGGCAGGCTTCCAGGGTCACTCAGGGTGGGAATCACAGCCAGGACCACTGCTGCCCCACCAAGAGCTTTGTCACCTGGTCTTGGTACTGGGCACCTCCCTGGAGGCTCCGCTGGAAATTGTTAGCAAGAAGAAAATTTGTGACCACCAAGGTGTCCCAACTCAGTCATGAGGTGCCCAGTACCCAAATGATGAAGAGTCTCCTCATAGCAGAGACCTATTGGTAAACACTGACATGGGACACGAGTGTCCGCACACTTGGCACTTGTTCCTAAAGGTCTTCTTCCCTAATTTACTGATGCCAATCATCCAACTGTGCTTCTTCTAAGACCCTGACCAGCCTGTCAAATTGACAGCCACTGCCCATGTTGTGGTCGAGCCATCTCTCCCTTTAGGCAACGCGGACAATGAGAGAACTCTTTTTTTTTTTTTAAATTTGGGATCCATGTGTAATTTTGTTACATGCGTGGATTGTGTAGCGGTCAGATCAGGGCCTTTAGGGTACTCCTCGCCTGAATAATGAACTGTATCCATTAACTAAGTTCTCATCACCCACCCCTCCCACCGTCTCACCCTGCCAAGTCTCCATTGCTTATCATTCCACCCACTATAGGGAGGACTCTCAAAGTTGAGTCTATGAAAATATTTACCTCCCATTGTCCTTCCGAATCATCTCTGGTTTGCTCTGGCAAATGTTTAACAATAGGCTCTCTGGGGAAACAGAAGTCATAATTTGCAGTACTTGCCAATTTCTGTGGTGTAAATATTCCCACCGTGACCAAGTCCAAGCTACCAGCTTGATGTCCCTGGCTGTGGAGCTGGGAGGAGATGTGCCATAGCACTCCATTCTGCAGTGTTCCACCACACAGGGTACGATCGATGCCAATGACCTCAGGCACATAGATAATAGTAAAATAATTAGGAAGGGATGAGTTTTGGATTTTTTTTAAGCCTTCGTTTTCAATATAATTTAGTTAATTGAAAGTTTATGTAATTTTGTTTTTAGTAATAGCTGTGTTTAACAGGCAGCCTACAAAATATCTGGAAGTGTAGTAGTTGGCTCTTGTGAACCGGTCCAAGCCTGCTCCAGCTCACCAAAGGCTGCAACTCCCCAGTGTTCCACCACTGGCTGCGGCTGGCAGTTGTATTTGTGAATCAGGCTCCAACATTTTTTTCTCCCCAGGTAATCTTCATAGGGGACTTCCTGGGAGGCCTTTAGAGTGGGTTGAGGAAAGGGTAGCAGTGGAGTGGGAGTTAGCATGCTAGAAGCTTGGAGCCCCCAGCCCCCTCCAGCTGATGAAACTTACTATGGTCTTCAGACCTGCTCAACCCTGGCCTGTAGGCGCCATCACCAGCTGATGCAGTGCCTCTGGGGTGCCCTACTTGATGGCCAGCTTGCAGAGAGACCTGGCAGGACCCTGCTGGGGGGTCACCTGATACCCCATCAACCTGTTTCCTCCAGTCACTGGCCAGCGTTGGGGCCCTGCTGGCCTTGGCTCCTTGGCTGATGTTCCGCTGCCCCCTCCTGGTTTGAGCCTGTTCACCTGTCACCATGTAGCCAATGGCCGTGCTGGTGTTGATTTCTTCCTCTCAACACAAAAGGACCTACACATTGTGTCGTCTCAGAGTGTTTAACATGTAACCAACAGTGTAACTTTCAAATTGATGTTAGAATTGTGTGATTGTAATTGTAGTTTGCAATGTAATTTTGGACTAAGTATTTTAATCTCTAAGCCTCTGTTTCCTCAGCTAGAAAATGGGACCAATATCACTGATCTTGTAGGACGATAAGGATTAAATAAGACAGTGTATATGGAATGCCCTGCACTTATATATCTGCATGTGCTGTTGAATGGGGGCTGCTATTGTTCAGGTGGTTGTGCTATGATTCAGCCACAGTCCACAAAGGAAAGACGTCTTCTGTTCACTTTGAGTCTATAAAAGTAGAAAAACAATGGTTTTTGAGACTGGCCTGGTGGGAAAGGCGTTGGAAATGAGATGTGAAATGTCTTGACTGTGGCCTGTAGCAAGGCTGCACAGTCTTCAGTTCACCCAGCTGTGTGGGGACAAGCAATGGTTTGAGGGACTGATCTTCTCATTTTTTTTTTTTTTTTGTCTTTGGGATTCCTTTGATGCTGGAGCACAGGAAGGCAGAAGCTGGTCTGCTCAAAGCCTCTTTTGGGGGTGGAAGTTAACCCTCAAATCTTCCCTCTAGAGATGATTTCAGGATTATGAGAGAGGAGAACCATGAAGCTGTGATTTAGGAAAATTGTAACCCAAGCAACTGTTGGGAAGACCTAAAATGAAATATTTATTTATAAAGAAAGAAAGATCACCCTATATGAGCAAACCTGTAAAATAATGCATTTGCATTGGCTAAAGACAACAGAAAGTGAAATTCACACAAGCATTAGCAGTGGGAGATGCTGGCTGTTCAGAGTTCCTCTACTATGCTCTTTGAATCCTGCTGGGTGTGACACCTGTCCCTTGTGATGGGCCCTGCCCAAGTGGTGAATGTGGAAGCACTTGCCTTTCTGTGGGTTATATACTGACTTAGGTGGTTGAATTGCATTCTACTGGCTCTAAGAACCTGGGTCACAGTAACAAGCAATGATTAGACAAGAGGACTTCTAAAATAATGTAAACTAATAAATTTCACAGAAATCATCCATAAGAGCATGCCATGATGTAAGCAGTGTGATGTGTTTTGTCAAAATGTCAGATAATTTGATAGACTAAACAGTTCTACTATAGACGGAAGGCAGCACCAGATTATTCCCAGATGGCAAAGAGATTTTCAAAACATAATGCAGCTGTGAAAGCAATTATATGAGTTTCTGTGGCTGCTGTAGTCACCTGAATGGCAAACTCTGAATATTCCATCCAGCCACCTAACCACCCATCCGCCCCCCACTCAGTGCCCTCATCCACTCATCCATCCACTTATCCATGCATCCATCCATCTATCCATCCATCTATCCACTCATCCATCCATTCATCCATCCACCCACCTATCCACTGATCCACCCATCCACCCTTCTACCCATCTACCCATCCACCCATCCACCCCTGACTCAGCACCCCCATCCACTCATCTATCCACTCATCCATCCATCCACTTATCCATACACTCATCCATCCATCCATCCATCCATCCATTCATCCACTTATCTATCCACTCATCCATCCGCTTATCCATGCATCCATCCATCTATCCATCCATCTATCCACTCATCCATCCATTCATCCATCCACCCACCTATCCACTGATCCACCCATCCACCCTTCTACCCATCTACCCATCTACCCATCCACCCCTGACTCAGCACCCCATCCAGTCATCTATCCACTCATCCATTCATCCATCCATCCACCCACCCACCCACCCATCCATCCAACAAGTAAGTATTGAGCACCAGCTAAGTGCCAAGCATTACAAAAGGTGCTGAAGACAAAGATGGGTGAGGCCATCTTTGGCTGTTGAGGAGCTTATTGTCTACTGGGGAAGACAGACAAGAGGAGTTAACACAGTACAGTGTTAGTGTTACTTTACAGATCTCTGAAAACCTAGATTCAGAAGCCTAATGGTGCCAGGGGGAGTTAGGGAGGATGTCTGAGCTCCCTGGATGGCTTCAGATTCACATTCCAGCAAGAAAGAACAATATTTTCAAAGTCTAGGTGGCCTGAAAGGGTGTGCCCTGTCCAGGGAATGTAGACATTTGATAAGGAGGGCTAGCTGGGGTGTGGGGGGAAATATTGCTCTGGAGGGGGGCCCAGGGTCCAGAACCTGCTGACCCTTCGAGGCCCAGCTGAGGTGTGTGGACAGAATCCAGCAATTATCCATCTCTGCTCCAAGGACGAGGGGCTTTGGGGCACTTGGGCTGGAAGGGCAGGGCTCTGAGTCTCCACCCCTGCTGCAGCTGAGCAGTCCCCTTTGTCTGCCTTAAATGCTGAGCTTCTGCTTAAGCTTCCTTCACAGCAGTCTCTGCAGCTTGGTTGGAAACCACCAGAGTGGAGGAGGGGGCACCAGTGTGGTTTTGACCCGGGAGTTGCTATAGACCATCCTCTGGGGCAATGTGGAAGGTTGCTCCAGGGGAGCCGGTGAGAGGCGGGACTCCTCCCTGGATGCAGCTGCACAGGGCTGTGTGGGGCCTCATGGTGGCAAGAGGGACGGACACCCCAGGGCTGGGGGACACACAGGACAGTTAGTAATTCGACCAAGCACAACAGTGATACTCAGGGGTGGGGGTGGTCACATTAGGAAAAGTGGAATGGAATGGGCATGGTGTTCCAGGGTTTGTTTCCCCGACCATCAGCTTCTGGGAAATAATGTAACCTAGGTGTATTTCTACACAACTTATTTTGTTCATGTGACAGTGTGAAGTGACTCACAGGTCATTTTCAAACCTGGCTTCTTTCATGCCTCCCCAGTGAGCGGAGGCTGGCTCAGTCACCAGTGCGAGGTCCCCCAGGTGAGAAGTCAGAGTCAAGGTGTGGGCGTCCAGGAAGGCCAGCCCCTGCCAAGTGGAAAACTGAGAACAGGGAAAACCATTGCAGAATGTTCCTGAAGTGCACCATTGGGCTTTATCACGAATTATTAACTACTTTTGTTAAGACCTATCTTAAAGTTGCGGCAAGGACAGGGTGCGCTGCTCTGCAAGTCCTCTTCATTTTGTCAAGTTCTATGAGGTGTAAGCTGCAAACAGGGGTCGAATAAGTCCCGCCTGTGTGAGCAGGCGTGGGAA
>RJWJ010000416.1:165882-244250 GCA_004363605.1 Indri indri
AGAAAGAGATGGAGATAGAGAACGATGGAGAGAGAGAGAGAGGGAAGGGGAGGGAGAGACAGAAGGCGAGGCGGGGGAGGGAGGGAGAGAGAAGATCACTCCAAGCCTATGATGCCATCTTTGAGTTGCGGGCGGCAGGTCCAACTGAGTGGCCACACGGCAGGGTGTGGCGCTTTGAAAACCCTTCATGCTCCCGCCTGGTAGAAAAGCCTGACTTCTTTGGACACACATACAACAAACAGAAACCAAAGCCATATCAAATTATTTTTTTATTGTTCCAGTCAAAAAAAGAGGAACACCTCAATATGTAAACAGTTTCCCTAACACAGCGAGTTCTTAAAGATATATATTTTTATTCTAAAAAAATTTGGCATCGTAGTGATTTCTCAATACATAATTTGTGCTTTCGCGTTTCGCATGCTTTCGTCTCGTGTCCTGCACAGACACACTCGGAGTTGAGTAAAGGGGTTACAAGATGGCCGAGGGGCCGGCCAGGAGCCAAACCAGTACTTGAGCCCTACCTGGCTTTCCTTTGACAAAGCACGGTGGGAGGGTTGGCAATATTGGCCTCAGAAGCAAATCTTAGTTACTCTATCGTGAAGAAAAGTCAGAAGTCTTGGTAGCGTTTTTATGAAAGATGCGTTTCCTTATTGTCTTTCTGTTCATCTCTAAGGGATCATTGGTTTTGCTCAGAGAAAACTAATGATTTTGTACATTGTACTTTTTACTATCTATAAATCTCTCCTGTAATAACTCTAGTTTTATGATTTTGCTGACACATAGTGTACTACTACATGCTTTTGAAATTCCACTAGTGATTTATTCTGTTTTCCACAGATTACCTGAATCCTTTCAAACTGTTTTGCAGTTGTATCAAGGTCATTTTGCTTCTGCCCAGTGAAAATTATTCTTTTTTAGTGCAATCCTGAAGACGTAAGAGCCTTTTAAGTGCTATGATGGGTTTATCAGTAAATGCTCTCGAGCTATTCCTTCCTTAGCCTGGAATTCCAAGGCTTCTACAATGTAGCACCAGTTTTCCAAATGCATATTTTATCAAATCCTATGATCCTAGGCTGGCATAGCTACCATCCTCCGATCTTACCTCGTGCGTGTCTGTTTTTGGACCCTCTCCCCTGCTGGCCTCTCAATCCGAAATGCTCTTGGATCTCTGTCTTCCAAAACCTACCTGGTCTTTGAGGACAAATGTTCCTTTCCCCATGACTCCACTTCTTACTGCGTACACAGAAGCCAATCTGCTTTCTTTAAATCCCAGTGAATTTGTTGGACCTGTCCCTGTCAACTTGTCATGTTACTAAAACCAGACTCAGTTTCTTCATGTGTACAGTGGGAATCAGTATTTACTCACAGGGCTTTTGTGTGGTTGGATGCACTTAGCACAGTGTTGTCACATGGTAAGGGTGGGTAGCCATGGGGTAGGCTTGTTGAGGACAGTGAACTCCATTACTATTTTCCAGACTCTTTATGTTCCCTTGTCTAGAACACCACTCACTGCACCACATGTGTTCACTAAGTGTTCATGGCCAACACTCGGTCAAGTGAATGTGTATTTGGAACAATAAAATATGGCATCAGCCAGCTTTCAGAATGTTTTGAGTGAAGATTTGTTTTTGTCTAGTTTTAGTTGGCTACTGGGGTCCCTGAGAACAAACATACAAGTGTGTGCCTTCTCCTAATATTGTGAACTTCATGCACTTTGAAAATGAAACATTTTATTTCTCTGCGTGATGTGAACATTTTATCAAAATCTTACATTCCTAAAAAAGTTGGGGAAAAGAAGATAAGTGTGTCTGTGTCTACTCTCCTTTTGGAAGATTTGTATCTTTTAGGAGTGGATGTCAGAGCTGGCACACCAGTGTGCACCCCAACGACACCCCAGCTTGGTGACCCAGTTCTGAGTGCTGCTGGGCTTTGCTTTGTGTAACTAGTTCCCGACAGTTGTGTGTGATGGTAAGAAAAACAACTTCCAGGTCAGCAGAAACATGAACGTCTACAAGCGTGCAACCTTCTACCCTCATAGGTTCAGGATTAAAGACTCCTGAAAGTTTTGGCACTGCTGTATACTTTTGAACTAGTAAACTTTCCAGAATAATTTTCTTTCTGTCTTAGGAAATGGCTCACAGAACAACCTCATATTTTACTGGGCCACAGTAAACATTTTAGGCCTTAGTGTTATGCTATTTTATTAGGAAGGACAAATACAATTAATTATCTTCCAATTAATAGTGGAAAATTGCTACTATTTTCCACTGTTGGTATGTGACTAAGATAAAGCAGGAAAGAGTGATATGGCTACAATAAAGCAGTTGAATTAAAGTATTACAACAGTTTAAGCTTTTGCCTCCTTAATTATGTTCTGTTTGGTTCAGTGCTAAGTTTGTTTTTTTTTTGCCTGGGGCCCTACATGCATGCTTCAGGGAGGAAACAGCAGGATTCAGGTTAAAAGCAAGTTGTCAATAATCTGCAGAACTGGATGAATTGTTCATGGATGAGCCGGCAAGATGCAGCCTTGCATTTATTTTCTATCAATGATGCTAAACTTCCTTGGGGGGGCATTTTTCTCCTGTAGGGGAGACCGCAGTGCATGCCCAGTAACGCTTCATTTATCTAGAAGGTACCTGCCTCACGACTCATCTGTCTGTGACCAGGTTTAATGGTAGAGGAGCGGGAGAGGAATGTGGTTGGTGAGGTGATGCCAGGGGCAGGTGTAGGGTGGTTAAATTTCACTGCTGCCGTCAAGGGAATCAGCAAAATAATTAAAACAGCTAAGATTTAAAGTGAAACCATCTGGTGCCATTTAGTGCAGGGGTGGTGTAGACTAGAACTGATGGTGGTATAGATTGCAACTGATACTATTAATAGGATCATATAAGCAGAGATCACGGGCTTCAAATGCTTATTGAAAAAGATGAGGAAACTAACAGCAGATTACACATTTTCCTTAAGTTCCCATGGAACATTCATCAGTATAGATGACATTCTGGGCCACAAAACACATTAACAAGTGAAAGAATAGAAATCATGCAATGTCTACCCTTAGGTCACACTAGAATTAAACCAGAAATAAGTAACAGAAAGATAGCTGGAAAATGCCAAAACAGTTGGAGATTAAACAGCACACTTCTAAATAGCCTGGGTCCAGGAAGAAATCTTAAGAGAAATGAACAAATATTTGGAACTAAACGAGAATAAAAACAGAACTTACAATTTGTGGGATGCAGCAAAAGCAGTGCTTAGACTGAAATTTATAACACTGAACACACAGCAGAGAAGAAGATCTGAACTTAATCATCTAAGCTTCACCTTAGGAAAGTAGAACAAAAAGAGCAAATTAAATCCAAAGTAAGCAGATGAAAAGAAATAATAAAAATTAGGGCAGAAATCAATGAAATTGAAAATAGGAACAAAAAAGAAAATCAATGGAACCAAAAGCTGGTTCTTTGAAAAGATCGAGAAACTCAATTAGGCCTCTAGCTAGGAGGCCTAGAAACTAAGAAAACAAGAGAGAGGACACAAATTATTAATACTACTGTCAGAAATGAAAGAGAGATATCACTAGAGATTCCATGGACATTAAAAGGATAATAAAGGAATATTGTGAACAATTCTATACCCACAAATTTGATAACCTAGATGAAACGGACCAATTCTTTGAAAGACACAATCTGCCAAAACTTACACAAGAAGAAAAAGAATATCTGAATAGGCCTATATCTATTAAAGAACTTGAATCAATCATTGATAATGTCCCCAAAGAGAAAGCACTAGGCCCAGGTGAGTTCTTTGGTGAATTCTACCAAAGATTTCAGGAAGAAATTATGCCAATTTTCTAAAGTCTCTTTTAGAAGATGGAAGCAGAGGGAATACTTCTTAACTCTTTCTAAGAGTCCGGTATCACCCTAATAGCAAAACAAGACAAAGACATAACAAGAAAACTATAGACCATTATCTCTAATGAACACAGATGCAAAAATCCTCAAAAAAATACTAGCAAATTGAATCCAATGATGTATAAAAAGAATTACATACCATGACCAAGTGGGATTTATCCCACGTATACAAGGCCGGCTCAACATTCAAAAATCAATGTAATACACATCAACAAAAGTAGAGAAGAAAAATCTCATGATCATATTAATTAGATGTAGAAAAAGCATTTGATAAAATCCAAATAGCCATTCATGATTAGAACTGTCAGTAAACTAGGAATAGAGGGGAATTTCCTCAACTTGACCAATAGTATCTAAAAAAACTTAACACCTAACATTATACTTAATGGTATGATGGTGAGAAACTTGAATCTTTTCTACCAAGATCAGGAACTAGGCAAGGATGTCCCTTCTCACCACTGCTTTTTAGCATGATACTGGAAGTCCTAGCTAATACCATAAGACAAGGAAAGGAAGTAAAAGGGATACAAATTGGGAAGGAAGAAATAAAACTGTCTTTGCAGATGACATGATCGACTATGTAGAAAATGTGAAAGAATTGACCAAAAAACCCAATCTCCCCAATCTTTCTGGAACTAATAAGTGATTATAGCTAATCTGAAGGATTCAAGGTTAACACACAAAAATCAATTGTTTTCCTGTATACCAGCAATGAACATGTGGAATTTGAAATTAAAGGGACATTATCATTTAAATTAGCACCCCCCAGAATGAAATAGGTATAAATCTAATAAAATATGTACAAGATCTGTATGAGGAAAACTACAAAACTCTGGTGAAAGATACCAAAGAGGAGCTAAATAAATAGAGAGATATTCCATGTTCATGGAAAGGAAGACTCAATATTGTCAAGATGTCAGTTCTTCCCCACTTGATCTATAGATTCAATGTAATACTAGTCAAAATCTCAGCAAGTTATTTTGTTGATACCAACAGACTGAGTATAAAGTTATACGGAGAAACAAAATACCTGGAATAGACAGTTCAATATTGAAGAAGTACAAGGTTGGAAGACTGGCACTACTGGACTTTGAGACTTAGTATAAAGCTATAGGCTGGGCATGGTGGCTCACGCCTATAATGCCAGCACTTTGGGAGACTGAGGCGGGAGAATTGCTTGAGGCCAGGAGTTTGAGACCAGCCTGAGCAACATAGTGAGATCTTGTCTCTACAAAAAATATAAAAAGATTAATCAGGTGTGCTGGTACATGCCTGTAGTCCCAGCTACTTGGGAGGCTGAGGAGGGAGGATCGCTTGAGCCCAGGAGTTGAAGGTTACGATGAACTATGATGATGCCACTGCCCTCTAGCCTGGGTGACAGAGCAAGACCCTGTCTCTAAAAAAAAAAGCTACAGTAATCAAGACAATGTGGCATTGGTGAAAGAGTAGGCAAATAGATCAATGGAAAAGAATAGAAAGCCCAGAAATAGAGCCATAAATATAGTTAACTGATCCTTGACAAAGTGGCAAAGGCAATAGAGCGGGGCAAAGACAGTTGTTTCAACAAATTGTTCTGGAACAACTGGACATCCCCATGCAAAAAAAAAAAAAAAAAAAAAAAAGAATCTAAACACAGACCTTACACCCTTCACAAAAATTAACACAAAATTGGTCACAAATCTAATGTAAAATGCAAAACTATAAAACTCTTAGAAGATAACATAGCAGAAAACTTAGATGATCTTGGGTATGACAGACTTTTTAGATGCAGCACCAAAAGCACAATCCATGCAGGAAATAATTGATGAGCTGAATTTCATTAACAGTAAAAACTTCTGCTCTACAAAAGACAATGTCGAGAGAAGGAAAAGACAAGTCACAGACTGGGAGAAAATATTTGTAAAAGACACATGTGATAAAGAATTATTATCAAAAATATACAAAGAACTTTTAAAACTCAACTATAAGAAAACAAACAACCCAATTAAAAGTGGCCAAAAGACTGGAACAGATACCTTGCCAAAGAAGACACACAGATGAAAAGAAAGCGTATGAAAAGATGCCCAATATCATATGTCATTAGGGAATTGCAAATCAAAATACCACTGCATACTTATTAGAATGGCCCAAATCTAAAACACTGACAACCAAATGCTAATACAGATGGGGAGCAATGGGAGCTCTCATTCATCACTGGTGGAATGTAAAATGGTACCGTCACTGTGGAAGACGGTTTGGCAGTTTCTTACAAAACTAAACATAGTATTACCATATGATATTTGCCCAAATGAATTGGAAATTTATGTCCATACAAAAACATGCACACAGATGATTATGGCAGCTTTTTCATAATTGCTGAAACTTGCAAGCTACCAGATGTCCTTCAGTAGATGGAAGGATAAATAAACTGTGGTACATCTAGAAAGTGGATTATTGTTCAGCACTAACAAAATGAGCTATCAAGCCATGAAAAGATATGGAGGAAACTATAATGCATATTACTAAGTGAAAGAAGCCAATTTGATAAGGTTAGATACTGTACGATTCCAACTATATGACATTCTGGAAAAGGCAAATCTATGGAGACAGTAGAAAGATCAGTGGCTGCAAGGGGTTGAGGAGAGGGAGGGATGAACAGGCAGAACCCAGGGGATTTTTAGGGCAGTGAAACTCCTATGTATGATACTATTATGGGGGATCCATGTCATTACACATTTGTCCAAACCAATAGAATATGCAACACAAAGAGTGGCCCTAACGTAAACCATGGACTCTGCGTGACAGTTATGTTCATCCATTTCCAAAAATGTCCCACTGCTGAGTGGGGATGTTGCCATGTGTGGGAAGGGGGAACTCCCTGTACTGTCTGCTCAATTTTGCAGTGAACCTAAAGCTGCTGTAAAAAATAAAGTTTATTAATTTAGAAAAAAAGAGGAGGAAGCTACTTCAGAGCAATGTGATGATTTATCCAGGACCACATCGCTCATCTGAGGGTAGAACCAGGGCCAGAATCCTGGTCTTCCAAGTCTGAGTCCAGGGTTCCACAACACACAGAAAAAAAAAAAATGCTATTTTATGACCCATTGTCTGTGGATTTAGGGAAGTGTATAGTACATTTTAAAAAGAATACTACAGTGATTTCAGGGGCAAGAGTGATCATTATTCTCAAGGCTTTGGTTTTCTGGAAATTTACTTATATCGACCAGCTCACACCTGATTGGGAAGGACAGATGTGTGTGTGTGTACACGTGCGTGTGGGTACATGGGGAGGAGATGGTGTATTTGTTAGTTATGGAGGACTGGGAACACCACCACCTGCATAGTGTAATGTTCAGAGGAGTCTTCGTTCTTCTAGAAAAGGAGAGAGGAAAAACTATATGAAGTCTCGTTGATGCTGGCTGTGACAGAACTGGGAAATAGGACAGAAGTGAAGTCTTCCAGTTCTCATTTATCCTCTAATGCCTGCACAGACACAGCACGCTAACTAGGTAAGCCACAGCCTGGGCGGGACTCAGAGATTTGAATACTAATGTCCTTTCTCTGAAATCAGGCCCTCCTCGACTCGCACCCCCGTCACCTTAACCACCACCATGTCCAAAATTTCCCCAAGGCCGATGTCCAGGGCGATTGCTGCAGAATTGTTCCTGGTTAGCAGCGTTTACTCCTGCCTGGTCTGTGGGGCCACACTGAATTTAGCTCTGAAAGCTTTGGAGCGCAATCCCACTTTATATTGGTATATAATACCAATATAAAGCAGTCTATTCTCAGGTTTAAAGCCAGAGGGAAAATGGCAAGTCAAGGAGAAATAGTGCCCTGGGGGCAAAAATGAATATGTCTGATTTGAATTCAGGTTTTCTAAAAGAATCTTTAAGTAAATTTTTAAATCACTTTTGTTTGTACTTGGACTTATTATTGAAACACTGTTTTGGGCCAATCTTAATCTTCTAAGCAGAATTTATTTAATGATTAAGAAAATGGCAGGTCTTTGGACGTCTGTGACTTCACATAATGTGAATTTAGTTTTGCATTTTTTTAAAAAGACAATTGTGATTTGGGTGTGTGCATGGGTGTGGTATGGGAATGATGGGTTTTAAGAGGCAATTTGGCCTCCTAAGTGCGTGCTGCCCCAAGAAGGAGGAATGGGAATATCCCCCACCCAGCATGCTGAGTGAGCACCCATATTGCCTTGGTTTCCCCCATGGCTGTCCACAAGTGGAGCATCCATTGGGAGCGTTAGCCTCCTGGGGCCTCTGCCAGGCCTCCTGGAGCCTGTGGAAGAGTGGTCCACGCTGAGAGGCTGGGGGTTGCCATGGCAGCAGCCAAGCACAACCAGAGTAACCAGGCAGCCCACGAGTGCTAGGCTTATTATTCCCCCGAGCACAGTCTGTGCAGACAGTGGGAAGGGAAAGACCACTTTGCCAGCACAGGCAGACACTTGGGTCATCATTGCAGAATCCCGTGCATTCGTGAGAGTTCACTGTTGTCACTGTGTGGCTCTTGTTTTAGATGAGGAAACACTGGGCTGAATAAAGATGTTTGGGAGCTTCTTTGGCAAGCTGGTTAGCTAATCACAGTTGCAAAGGACAGGAAGATCCTGCTGGACAAGTCCAGTGGTCCTTTCAGCATAAGACCTAACTTTACACTACTCTTGTCAGTTATCAGCCTGAGGCTGTATATAGGCCCAACTGTCACTCACAGGATCTCAAGATGTCTATGGGACAGGAAAAAATATTCTAAATTTTTGGTCTCAGGCAGACTCTGAGCACATTATATACTCAGTTAAAACTGGTGGTGGCAAATCAGTGGTAGAGGGAAGACCAACTCCAATGATAGGTTGCTGGATTGTGGCTACTGCCTAAAAATGAAATGCACTCTCAAAGGAAGGTGCCAGGAAAGGTCAAGTTTTGGTGGTGAGAGAAGGGAGTTGGTTAAGAAAGCACAGCTGGGTGGAATGCTTGGATGATAATCTGCTGCCACGTGGAAGCTCTGTGGGCACCTGAGGACAGCAGGAGTTGTGTCTCTAACTATTGCTATCCGCGTTCCTTGCAAACACAGAAAAGACCCTGGACATTCCTGTCCTTATTTGGTGGCTGTGGTAGAGGAAAGGGAAGAGATGTGAAATTTTTTGACTGGGGTATGATTTGGTTGTAGGGTGGGTCCAAACAGACCAAACTCTCAGATTTACTCAAAAAGAGGGACCAGGTCAGACTCTCTGGAGAGATTGCTGCAGTTGCTTGGTGACGGTCCGAGTTTGTGCTCATGACACCACGACACCAAAAAGTGAGAATTTCTGGAGGGTAAAGAATTAGATATGTAAAGAGAAAAAAAAACAAAGCACTGAAATAATCTCCGTGGGAAAATCAGCACTGTTTTGGACATCCTCACACTCACTCCGTTCATGCTTTAGTATTATTTTAGTTGGACTTACATGTGGGGGGGCACCCCTGTGCTTAGCGGATTCTAAAAGTCTTAATTCAGTCATCATCCCTGACCTAGGCGGGTGCTCTGTGGGGTCAAGGGTGCTGGCCAAGGTAAGCTTGAAAGACACAGGGGGTCCCCAGAAGACACTTCTGGGGGGTCATTGTCCAGAAAAGCAGACACCAGACCCTGGAGGGAGAAGCCCACCCAGAGAGACCTCGGTGGGGGATTGCGGTCCAAGCTTTTGGGCTGCCAGGGCTGAGCCAAGGGAGGGTATCCCACATACCCACTCCCACAGGCAGCAATGCTGAGAGGTGATGCCAGAATGGTGCCTGTTACAGCCAGATCTGAGGACAGTGTTCCTTCCCTTTCTCTAAGAAGACTGGCTGAAGACCCAGAGGTCCTGATCACGCATGTCTGATAGAAACCCAGCTCTCTGCACTTCCGTAGATCCAGTTTTACCGACCGTGTTTAGTGATAGACCCAACACTGATATACTCCATAAGGCATTCAGCCTGGACTAAGCTTCTGATATCTTGCTCCTGTGGATGGATGTTTTAGGACTTCTATCAGAATTTTAGAAATGATGGTGAATTACACATGTATTTCACTAGTGCTTGTTGGTAGTAGATATTTACATCGCCTGAGAAAAACAGCCCTTCATGTTCTTAGAAAGATTGGCTTAGTTGATATCACAGTATTCATGATCAGTGTTGACACAATGGGCACTGAACCTTAATCTTGAAATGGCCAATTACACTTTGTCAGTAAGAACATTTCATTCTCTGAAATGAAGCTCTGTTGACTATGTGGTCACAATTCTCAGGCTGAGCACAGCGTACATTGGGATTCATGTCTGAGGGTGCAGAGTGTACAAATAGCTTTACCAATACCATTTCCATCAGTGATAAGTCTCCAGTGTTTAATCATGTTGACCACTCTACTGAACTGCTCTCGGGTGTCTTAAAAGCATTTTGTTTTCCTTTTTTCAGGACTCTCCTGTTTGAGTTAGGTGGATGCATGAAGCTTTCTTTTACCAAGGCAATGAGGCCAAGTAAAAGTTTGACTCCTTTTACATTTATTTAAGTTTTAAGGTGTTAAATTTGAGATTTGTTTCCTCCCGTTTAGTTGTTACGCTCTTCCACACAGTTGAAGGGTGACAAGCTTTTTGCGTGATCTGTATTGAGATACCATTACCTACTTAGTTTCAGGCACAGGGTCAAATCCATCATTTATCTGTTGACAATACAACATCACAATGATTTGTTACAGAACTTTTTCTTTTCCACCTAATCTCCAGAAAAGCTCATAAGAGAACTTGACATGCTTTCCAATAGACTAAAAAAAATAAAGAACCTAG
The DNA here is from genome assembly GCA_004363605.1 of Indri indri. Taxonomy (NCBI): domain Eukaryota; kingdom Metazoa; phylum Chordata; class Mammalia; order Primates; family Indriidae; genus Indri; species Indri indri. The sequence goes on from RJWJ010000416.1 coordinate 176,569, forward strand.
CTTGGCTGACTACGTCTGGCATTAGAAATGCTTCCTTAGAATGCAAGAGAGTTCAGCTTAGTGACACTAAAGAATGCCATTGAATATTGACTTATTTTATCTAAAAACCCCATTGTCTGGATTTCTTCCATCCAATATTCCGTAATTACCAATCTTTATCTTGTGCTTCAGACTCAGGAAGCTACAAACAATCCAACAACCCTTTTACTGACCTTCTGTGTCTCCCTGAGCTCTTTGCAAAGGACTTCTTGGTTTTCCAAAAGAAGCATTTAGTTCTTTATTTTCATGTTAAGCTTCTAGCTGAGTGGCTAAAGATAGCCAGAAGTAGCACAGTTAAACACAAGCAGTAGTTCAAGGTTCACCTTCTTCCCATTGATCACCTGTAAATTACAGGCTAGAGAAAACTAGCAAGAGAACAGAGAGAGACATCTTAGGAGCTTGTTTAGTTCTCCTCCGAGAGAGTAAGAGAGAAACCAGGTAGGGGGAAGAGAGGTTGATCCGTGGCAACCACTGCAGGTCTGGTCTACCCTATTGAGCAGAAACTAGTGGGCTGAACTACTCACACAATCAAACACTTGACCAGAAGCGATATTTCAGTCGCTGGGCTGGGAATTCCCATTTCTCAACTGTTCATTGGTGAGCAGGGTTACTGTATCCACTTTCCGAGTTGACCACTGAATGCTGGCTGGCTGCTTCCTCTATTTGCCACTCTGGGGGAATGGCTGTGAAAAGGACCCCAACTGTATGACTAGGACCTCAACGTCCTGTGAATTGGTTGTCCCTTTAACAAAAAATGTGTTATATTTTTCTTGAACAGATCTATGAATAATGACTTCAGTAGATTTATACTAGAAAAGAAAGTCGTTCTTCTATGCTGCCCAGGAATCTCTTAAGAGTATGGTTCAACACTTAATAGTACTTTGGAATACTATTAAGTACTAATAGTACTGTGAGTACTATTAATAGTGCTTAATAATTAATAGCACTTAATAGTACCAGTAATACTTAATAATACAGTAGAGGAATTGGCAAACTTATCCTGTAAAAGGCCAGATAGTAAATATTTTAGTCTTTGCCAGACATATGGTCTCTGTTGTAATTACTCAACTCTGCTAGTGCAGTGTGAAAGCAGCCACAGGCAATATATAAACAGATGAGTGTGGCTGCGTTCCAATAAAACTTTATTTATGGACACTGAAATTTGAATTCCATATGATTTTCACATGTCACAAAATATTCTTCTTCTTTTTTTCTCCCCCAACCATTTAAAAATGTAAATATCATTTTTAGCTCCTACATGGTGCAGTAACAGGCAGTGGGCCAGATTTTGTTAGCAGATTTGCTTTGCTGAACTTTTTTGTAGTAAAAAAGAGCCCCTGGCTTACAGCCCCTTGACCTGTATTTGAGACCAGGGTCTATGATTTGCAGGCCTTGGAAACGTGGCCAGTTCGCCCAAACCCTAGTTTTCCCTCTATAAAATATAAATTATAATACTCAGCCTCCCATGGTGAATTAGAATTGAATGAGATAATTTGTGCAAGTGCTCTTAATGCTCCCAAACAGCACACCATGTAGGGTAAAATATTATTTTGTTATTGTTGTACATTCTGTGCTTTGTCAAAATCTCTTAGCAGCCTTCTGACAGAATTTCAACTTCTAGCTGACGCTTTACATCCAAAGCACTCAAGATGTTAAGGGACGAAACATTAGAAAGAGGTGTGCTTTGCTCAATTTTAAATTTAAGGTTAACATTTTCTTAAATGCAGGTTGGCCATAAAGTTTGGAAACAACATAACATGATTTTACTTTATTGTAGTATAATACCAGTGGATCATCTCTTATGTACATGTTGCCTATGTTTTTCAACTTTATAGCCACCCATTGAAAGGAAGTCATCATACAAGACAATGTTTGCCATGTACGTAAGACATTTACTTTTCAGCTGCCTTCCTGACTCTTCTGAACCATACAGAGTATCTCCCAAGTCAAGGAAAGAATGACTGAAGAACAGTCAGACTGTTGGCGAGCAGTTCTGCAAGTGACTTACTACGAATATTTTAATTGTATTCTCTCAGCTAATCAAAGCATTTCACATTCTTCTGGTGAGTTCAGGTAGTTTTCTAACAGCACTCTTACGTCTCCTTTCTCTGTCCACCAGCTCCTATCTTTGTAAACAGTTTCAAAATATCCTAAAGATACTGGCTTAAATCTAAATAAAAAAGCAAAGGGGGGGAAAAAAGTAAGAAACCTGAAATGTAAGAAAATATAGGGAGAGAAAGCATAAGAATGTTGCTCTGGAGAATTCCAAATTTAGGCTTTGAAATGAAGTCATAAATAATTCTTAAATTAGAGTACGATGAAAAATAGACATTTCAGAGACCTAGTTTGGTTAAATCTGCAAGAGAAAATTGTGCTTAAGAAATGGGTTGACATTTTTAGAGACAGTAGCTGGATTTCTGTTAGGGAATGTAAGATACTGAACTAACACGATAGAGCTGGGACTGGGAAACCAGGGAAAGATCACAAGAGGGGACAGAGGAGGAAAGGAGGAGGGGAGGAGAGAGCTCTGCCTCACGGGCACAGAGGGGCTATGTGTCGGAACACCAGGCTTAGGAGGAATGGAAAAGCAATGAGCTGACATTATAGTGCTTGCAAGTGTGTTAATGCAAAAGAGTATAGTACCCAGGGGACAAGCCAGGACATAATTTTATTGGTGACATAAAGTTGACTTATAAGTGAATAGGTGCTCTTCCAGTCGGAGAGCACGTTGGGGTGGATGGAAGTACGAATCCCCGGGGAGGTCATGCTTCTGGCTGAACCTGCCCTTTTCTCTGGGAGCACTTGGTTCTGTCAGATTGGGGTCAACTGTGGAAATGTTAACTCTTCAGTTCAAAGGTCTTTTCTGGCTCACGGATCCTACTATGTTTTATGGAAAGGTGACTCAAATACATCAACCAAACAGAATATTGAGCTGAGAGTGGTCTTCGTTAGTTATGGATATATAGATGCATTAAAATAGACTTACGTATTTTCATAGCACTTGATTTGCTAAGGGAGTGAAGCGAATCAGGATTGGATTTTGTGGGGTAGAATGAATAGAAAGTGTGTGGTCAGTTCCATTGAACTGCCTTAATGAAAAACACCGTTCACTACTTGCTGCTTAGAAAATTCAGTCTCGGTGAACATCTTTCAGTTCCAAATTTTAACAGTTGACACAAAATACACTGTTAAACTGTGTTATCAATAACGATAGAAAAATAGACATGTCTGATAGGGACATTCTAATAAAAGGTTCTTCAGGAGCGTCCTCATTGGAAGATTCAGAGGCTCACATTACAAAATCGAGATTTGGTTCAAGTTCTGCCTCCAACTACATTGACACCAAAGACAGTGAGAAACAGGAGGAGACCTCACATCCGGGTGGCCTGTCACAGACACAGAACCGACACGTGCGCGTGGTCAGAGGGTTGTCAAGGCCCTTTGTTCAGTTGTGCTGAAGGGCAGGCAAGAAGTGATCAGGCCCCAAGCTACCCTTCCAGCCAGACAACGGGGTGTGTGTTGTCCTTTAAGCCTTAGCAATGGATTTCAAAAGGCCCAATGAGTCTTCAAGAGCTAAATTCACAGACATTTTGCAGCCCCTACTGGATCTTGCTTTGTGCCACTGTGCCCTGCCCTGCCCTGCGACCCTGGTGACGCTGCCGGGTTAATGCCCCAAGCCAAGAGTGCCCATCCTAAGGCTGCAGCGAGGTCAGGCCATGGTGCTTCCCCGCAGACTCAAGGGAAGCATATTGGGTTCCCTCTTCCTCGACCACCACCTCCTCCTTAGGGTGTGTGCAATAAAGGAATGATTCGGCAGATTTTCAACGCAAAAAACGAAATGCTGGCAAACAGGAAGGGGTAGGGGCCAGCAGTCTTGTTTTTCATAAAGTCAGTGCCAAAAGGCAGTCGTCCTGGTGGTGCAAGTCTCTGAAGTGGGAGAAGACAGACCCTGATGTTAAATTTAGGGGCTGCTTTCCTTATCCCTGGGACATCCTTTTCTAGTAGACAAGGTCCCCAAACAACAGCAAAGGCCTGTGCAATCTGGTCAGGGAAGGCAAGGGAAACAGAAAGGGACAGCTAGTTTGATCTCTTTGACCTCCATGGTGCAAAGCCTCAAACTGAGCACAGCTGTAGGAGCCGAAAATAAACTTGGATCCATTCAATGAATATTTATGATGGGCAACTGTGTTAAAGAACAAACAGTTTATAAATGCAAAATTAATGTGAAAGATCTGTTACAGTGCAAAATCTCCACCTGCCCCTGAGGTTTGCTCTAAGATTCTGTTCCTTTTTTTTTTTTTTATTTTGAAATTTAGATTTTCAGTACAAAATACCCTCCCTCCCCCTTCTTTCTTTCCATCCTCCCTCCCTTCCTTCCTTCCTCTTTGCAGATTAAAATGAATTAAGGCTGCAGTTTTTTGTTTGTTTTCGTTTGATTGACAGACACTTTGGATTTGATTTTTAACCTGTGGCATGCTCTAGAGACATTTCTTAGATAGTCACCAAGATTGTTGATCTAATCTTTGAATATTGAACTCTGATCATCTCGAAATAACACAGGAATAATAATAAAAAATCCCAATGCAAGAGATGCTGACGGATAAGCCCCCAGGGACAGGCAAGATACTGTCCTCGGATGGAGTTGAAGTGTGAGAGGTCAATGATTATGTCATCCGCTACACGCCTTCCTGAATTTCATGGCGTTAGGCCCAAACCGTCTTCTACTAACTTACTGTGTTTCATTTTAACAGTCCGTAGTTTCTCGTGATTACAGAGTGAAACAGCCGGAGAATCAATGGTTTCGCAAAAGAAAAGTTTCCTAAACTATTGTTTAGGGCAAGAGTGCGTGTGAAAAGCAAAATCATATCATTGGTGACATGCTAGAGAACGTCCCCTTTCCTGATGTTCTCCCCCACGCTGGTCAGTGAGGCCCTTGTTATCTTTTTTTTTTTTTTTTTAAAGACATCAGTTTTGTAAACATTTCACAGTATATCAGCATATGAGTGGTAGGTTTCGCCATGTACTGGACCTCGCGATCTCCCCCAGACCTGTCTATGGCTTACTAGATTTCATGAGAGGATCAGAGAGGGAGCAGTAAGTTACCCTAACGCCTGCCAGTCTGGGACACGAACAAAGGCCATGCACTGGAGAGCCAGCGGTCGACGGGCTCAAAGTAACCTGGAGAACACAGACATCAAAACAGAAATGACTACTGCATGTTAGGAATCATTTTTTTTTTGTTTTGTTTTTTTGCTTCTTATTTCTAAAGTTATATATCTAAACCTACATTAATGATACATCTATGTACACTATTTAGAAGTTCTGTTCTACAGTAACTTTTGTACATGCTGGGTTTTATTACTAACTGCAAAAAGAAAATAATTACATAAGGCATATATATGTACAGTGGTTTGTCTTTAGCTTACCTGGGTCCTATAACTGCCATGCCCGGGTGGGGCAAGCACCTCGCCCTGGAGTGGATGAAGTGGTTCGGGATCTGCAAAACTGAGGGCTCTACTTTATGTCTCACTGCATGAATAAATAGGCACCAGAGACCTTACTTGTCACATCCCAGGTAACATCTTAGACACACTCTTTTGAGTGATCTGGTATTGTACAACACATGCAGGTAAGTAGCTTCAATCTCCAGGAGTTAGATGGGTGGCATTTTGGGGGGAGACCAGGCTCGGGCCACAAATGAGGGCACATTGCACCTTCACCAAATCCATGTCTACCTTGTCAATCTGAAGAACTGAGAAAGGGCAGGTAGATATTTTACACCTTGAAGATTTGTTTTCTGGTAATGTCAAAATTAAATATAAATAAATAAAGAACGAAGTAAGAGAGACAGAAAAGAAAGAGAATGATAGACAAGGGAAGATCGTGTGGGGGAGGGGAGAGGGGCTGGCCCGCTAGGGCACTAAACTTTGGATTCATTCTCCAGGTTAGCCACATCACCATTCCTTTCCGTTTGCTCTTCGAGGTTCTTTTCTTCCTCTTCAGTCTCCAATTCTGCATGTTGGTTGAGTTTGCTGGACACAGACCAACTCAGGGGCAGCTCTGCCCTGCTGGCTAACTCGGCCAGCTCTTTGGCACTAAGGGACGGGGTGCTGGTCTCATAGGTCTCATGGAAGCTGTTGTAGTCAACTTCATAGAACCCGTCCTCCAGCGTCAGGACAGGTGTGAACCGGTAACCCCACAGGATCTCACTGGTGATGTAGGAACTCCGAGCTTGGCATGTCATCCCTGTGGAGAGGAGAATGGAGGCTTTAGTATATGCGAGTGTGGGCTTTTCCGTAGCCAAGGAGACTCAGTGAACTGGGAAGAGCTACTGCATGCAGCCGTTCAGAATGACCTGTGTACTATGACACAACTAAGGAGGTGTCATTCATGTTGTGATACCTGCTAATGCGTCATGGAGATTCTAGACCTCCCAGTGGAGTTCTGGGCAGCAATGAGAGAGTCCTGGTTCACAATAAGCCACATGTGCCTGCACGGCCACACACACACACAGAGGAGAGCAAGTGTACCCATGCACACAGGTGCGTATGGCTACACCTTGTCTACTCTTTGCACCAGGAGAACTCTAAAGCCATGACTGTGGCCTCCCACTGCTTTTAGAGGCTTAGCATGAATCCTAATGGGACTTGAAGGCTTCGGCCACACACTTGGAATGAAATTTGACTTGTGGCACTACACTTCGGTTGCCTTTAAGCTGGAGGCCATGGACCGGTGTTAGATTCCCACCTGCCGTGACACACAGGCCACACTGTGGCCCTCAAGTGAGGTAGAAGGGATATCCACCTGAGTTTGTGCTTTCCTTGGGCTCAGTGGGCATAGTTGCCCGTATTGTGTAATGATATACTACCTTAAAGCTCTTCTTCCTTCTTAAAGATAAGAAGACGTTTTCTAACTTGCACAAAAGTACCATGTGAACTACTGGAAGCCCCGGAGTGAGGCGTAGCTTTCTTTTAAATGTGAAATGGCAGAATGGGGGAAATTCCATCCATCTCCTTAGAACAGAAAACTAGGCAACAGGCCTGGTATAAGATATGGGAAATGACGATCGTGAATTGTTTTTTCCTGAGGCAAAAGAGCTCTCTTATAAAAATTCTCAGGAAATGAAAGCATTCATTAGTTAGTAATTCAGGGCTCACTTCTCCATTAGGCAAGTAGGCACAGTGTCTAGGGCCTATAATACTTTTAGGGGCCTGTGAAAATGTTTTAATTTCTTTTAAAATCAGAAAAATAAACTTTTAGCTAGAAGAAAATGTTAACATATTCATCTTTATATCAACACAGTTATAAAATATAATTAAAAACATTTTTTTTAATGGAGCAAGGGGTCCACAAAGGCAAGACTACCAGGGACTCAGAAAAGTCACACTATCACCCAGGAAAGCAGCACACCAGCCAGTCAGTATGTCATCTGTTAAAACGACCAATAATATATATTAGCAGCTGCTTTGTGCTGAATGCAGGTGGGATAGAGAGAAGTGGATACACGTGGGTATTTATGCAGAAGGGTTCAGAGCGACAAGATGTCCCTGCAGCATTTGCTCCTTGTGTCCAGAGGGAGCAGCTGAGGTGCCAGGGATTTAAGTGCTTGACTCAACTGCAGCTGTCAGAGCCTGAGCCAGCAGCAGCCCACACGCCAGCCCTGTGTTACCTCTCAGTGTCAAACCTGAAATGCGGCCCTTCCTCAATGTTTCCCTGGCTGACCCACGAAAACCCCACTTTATGCCTCTAAAACGAGTATTGCAGGTATTGGAAAGACAGATGAACACTGACTTGATTTTCTTTCTCAAACAATGTTTTTCCTCTGAGTTATTTTCCTTATTTGTGCTTGGGAGTGGTGAGGAAAGACAGGTGATGGCAGGGATTTGTGGGCTCAGAATGTGATGAAAATATGAGTCAAGGGGAAAAGGTGGTAAAATATTTTTTTCCATAAAGGAAGGACATGTTTATTGTGAAGTGACTAGAAAATGGGGAAGGCGGTGTTTAACAGTTGGAGAAAACAGTAAACTAACCAAAACCAAAAAGAAAATCTGGGGAAAGATGTCCACAGGGGGCTTTGAAAAGCTCCAACATATTCTGGAGAATCTAGGAGACCACACGCATGTGTAGAGCTGTGCACAAGCCCCCCAAACCTGGGAAGGCTCTGAGCTCTCATTGACCCGTGGCTCTGTGCAAGCAGGAAGTGAAGAGTAAGGCAGAGTTGCAAAGTGCCTGGCTGAGCGATGAAGACATGTCCCACCAGGCACACAGCCCCTTGACAAAGACTGGGAGATCTATTGGTTATAGGCTTTTAAGAACATCTTTGTCTAATTGTTAGCTGATAATTAAGTTAACTGAGCAGAGACTTTAGTGGCCAGACACATGAAGAGTACATAGCTTACAAAATTAGCTCAGGAAAGTCACTAAAAAACATATAACAACAAAAACCCTGGAGAGGAGGGATAATCTGATTTTCAGGGTTGGCACATTATATTATTTAAAATGCCAGTTTTCAACAACATTTTATGACACATGCAAAGAAACAGGAAAGTATGGCGCATGCACAGGAAGAAAGGCAGTCAATAAAAGCAGTCCTTGAGGAGGCTCAGACATTGGACTCGCTAGACAAAGACTTTAAATTTGCTATTTTAAATTATTCAAAGAACTAAAGCAAGTCATGCTTAAAGAACTAAAGCAAGTTAGAGAAATGAGGGCTTATCTAATAGAGAATATCAATAAGAAAAACATATTATATACAAAAAACCAATTATAAATTCTGAACTGAAAAGTACAATAAATGAAAGAAAAATTCACTATAATGACTTAGTAGATTTGAGCTGTAAGAAGAAAAAATTAGTGAGCTTAAAGACAGTTCAATTGAGGTTATTGAGGAACAGAAAGAAAAAAGACTGGAGAAAAATGAACATACCCCTCAGAAACCAGTGGGACACCTTCAAGTATACCAACATATGCATAATGCGAGTCCCAGAAAGAGAGTATAAAGGTAAAGGAGCAGGAGTATTTGAAGACACAATGGCAGAAACTGCTTAAATTTAATGAAAACACATTATACATCCAAAAAGCTTAACAAACTGCAAGTAAGACGAACTCATTACACACAAATGATCCTGAATAATCCTCAATAAATAATAGGAGTTTATTTATCATCAGAAACCATGGAAGCAAAATTATCCTCCACAAATGAAAGAGATATGAAGACATTCCATGAACAAAAATGGAGAGACTTTGTTGCTAGCAGACCTGCACTACAAGAAATAATAAAGGGAGTCCTTCAGGCTGAAATGAAAGTGCACTAGAGAGTAATTCAAATCCACACGAAGAAATAAGGAACATTGGTAAAGATAACTATAGGTAAAAATAAATGTTTTTCTCCAGCATAATTTTCTGGTTATTCCATGTTTATGGCAATTATACCATTCTATTATATGATTATACCATGCTCTATTTAATCGGCAAAACAAAATGATTCAAAAGTATGTAGTGGGGCTATTTGTTGAGGGAAATGTTAATAATATTGACCTGGTTTGTGGAAATTGTCCTAAGTATGCTCTCAGGGGCTGAATTGTGTTTCTCCTGACCCAAATCTGTATGTTGAAGTCCTAACCTCCAGTATTTCAGAATGTGATATATTTTGAGATGGGATCTTTAAAGAGGTAATTAAGTTAAAATGAGGTCACATGGGTGGGTCCTAATCCAATATGATTAGAGTCCTTATAAGAGGAGGAAATTAGGACACAGAGACATATACTGAGGAAGGGCCACGTGAGGGCACAGGGAGGAGATGGCCATCCACGAGCCAGGGAGAGAGGCCCCAGAAGAAACCAGCCCTGCTGACACCTGTTCTCAGACTTCCAGCATTCACAACTGGGAGAAAATAAATTTCTGATGTTTAAGCCACCCCATCTATGGTGCTTCATTATGGCAACAAACTAATACAATATACTTACTGAGTTCCATAGGGATAATAAAATATCTTTCCATAGTGCCATTTTTAAGAGGAGCATTTAATTTATGTAATAAAAATAGGCAAGATTTAAATAAATGCTCATGGTTGCTTTTCCAATTTTTATTCATTTTTTTTGGTATCTGAATTCATTTCGAAAGGGATGAAGAGAATGTTGGCTGGGTGTGGTGGCTCATGTCTGTAATCCTAGCACTCAGGGAGGCTGAAGTGGGAGGATAGCTTGAGGTCAGGAGCTTGAGACCAGCCTCAGCAATAGTGAGATCCCCCATCTCTACTAAAAATAGAAAGAAACTAGTTGGGCAACTAAAATGGAAAAAAAAATTAGCCGGGCATGGTGGCACATGCCTGTAGTCCCAGCTACTCGGGAGGCTGAGGCAGGAGGATCGCTTGAGCCCAGGAGTTTGAGGTTGCTGTGTGCTAGGCTGACACCACAGCACTCTAGCCCAGGTGACAGAGCAAGACTCTGTCTCAAAAAAAGAGAAAAAGAAGAACGTTAATGTGTCTATCAGTAAAATATTAAAAAGTATTCCTAGGATAAATTGGTAATTTTCATTTCTTCAGAAAGATTTCTGGCTTTCATATTTAAAGACCTTGGTCCCAGATCAATCTTTAAAAATGTGATGTTTTACTGAATTTGAAAAAGTAACAAAATTAAACCAATTGAGTTAGCACCATAAAAAAGGCAGAGCTCCTGGGATGTTATCAGTGTGTATGTATGCAGAATTCACTATCCATATCAGAAACATCATTAGAAAGTCCCCCAGAAGTAGGTATTTTAGTGAGTAAAGTACTCTCTGGAAAAAGAGATGCTTTTTTGGTGAGGAGCAAAAGGTGGAAAATCTGATCTTGATCTCCAAGTTGTGCGCAGACTCTATTCTCTGGGCGTGCTGGCTGCCTTATCTTTTGTTTTGTTTTGTCCTCATTTATTTGACGAATAGAAATTGTACAGATTTATGGTGTACAACCTGATGCTGTGAAATATGTGTACATTGTGAAAAGGCTAAATCAAGCTAATGAACATACCCATTACCTCACCTCACGTATAAGTGTGAGGTGATTTATAAATCTACTCATAGCAATTTCAGATATATAACACTTTGTTATTATGGCAGTTACCTTTAGCTTTTATATTTTTATGCCAGAGTTTACCCTGTTTGTTTTATCTCGAATGCCCTTCCCCCAGTGGAATTCTGCACATCTTTCTTTTTTTGTTTTTTATTTCAAAACATTAAGGGGGTACAAATGCTTTAGTTTACATGGATCGCTTTTGCAATGCAAACTGCTCTCCCCGCTGCAGTGGGCAGGGGAGGGGAGAGGGAGGATGAGAATCAGAATGGAAGAGAGCCAGCTCTCCGGCTCCTCGGGTCACTCTCCTTGGAGGGGAACCCCGTCGGGAACGCCCAAGCTCTGCAATGGCACAAATTCTCTGCACCATTCCGTGGCTGCCACAGTGCTTGGGCTCGTAGGGGTGGAAATGCTTCCAAGTGACTTGTAGCCTGCTGGTCACCGAAGGTGTGTGGGAAGGAGAAGGACCCCCGCGTAGCCCTTCACTGGGCTCTGAGCCTCTCTGGGTTTGATCCTCGCCGATATCTTTTCTTCCTTTTTCCTCTTCCTTTTCTGCTTCACGGTTTTCCGGCGTGAAGTCCCAGGCAGGTGCTTCTTCCTCTGCCCTGCACCTGAGCTGTGTCCTTGCTCCCCTCTCCTTTGTCTGAAACCCTTCCTTCCCTCCGGGACCATCCAGCGAGCGGTGTCTCTAGTCAGCCGTCGTGCCTTGAATTCCCCTGCTCATCTTTGAAGAGCTAACTAATTTACGGTGTCCTTTCTGAAGCACTCTGTGACCAGCCAGTCTCTCATTAGAACTGTGGAGCCCAGGGCCACCTGACGCTTCAGTGACCTCCTATGACAGTTCCCATCGCAGCATTTTGCAGTTAGCTGCATGTGTCTGTTTTCCTGTTGAATTGTGAATGCCTTGAGCATCTATTTGTCTCGTTCATTTCCATATCCCAGAGCACTTAGCACAGTGCTTCAACGCTGGAGGTTCCCAAGAATACTTACTGTTAAATGGAAACAGTAGACTTCGGGAACTATACTCAAACAGCTCAATATTGTTCACTGGCAATGTCCGACATGTACTATTAAATAAAAAGATGGCTTATGAGTCACTAGGAAAGAAAGTGGGAGATTTCTGCTTCCAGCATTATGTCAGACTATTAATACACACGAAAGACACTCAGCTAAAACACGAGATGCTGGAAAATTACAAAATCCACAATTTTAATCAAACCCGAGTTCAATAAAAAGCAAGGGACAGGACTTCTTGTCCTGGTGAAGGTGGAATAGCTGTTCCCTCCCACTGAGTACAGCTCAGACCTCTGGACAAAGTATTATGCAAACGCAACTCTGGAAAGTTCCTCGTAGCAGGAAGATTGGGGAAGGGAAACCAAACTTGAAGAATGACTTGCTTGGGGATAGATTTCTTTCTTTTTTTTCCTTACTCTTTTACGTTCTGGCTTCAACCGGAGCGTGCCCCAGTGCAGAGATGTAGCAGGTGCCGACAAGAAAATCTCTGAGAGAAACCCCGTCGGGGCTGGGACAGGTGCCACTGTGAGTCAGAGAGTGGGAGCAGGATCCCCATTAATCGAGTGTGTGGCCCCCACCCAGCCCGGAGTGTGGCCCCTGTTGTCACTGCTCTGTGGCAAGGCAGTGGCACAGGCACTGAAAACCCTGGGAGAAAAATCTTTCTGGCCCAAGCACTGGGAGAAGGAGCGCCCATGGCCTAAAGAGTTTGTGGCTGCATTTTTCTCTCTTTGCACTCACTGTTTCACTCTGAGAGTGGTCCCAGTTGTGTGAAGCCATGCAGAGTGAGGGTGGCTCAAATGCTGAGACAAATCTTGTCTTCAGAGAAGAAGGCCGGGAAGAGGAGACCTGGGAGCTGAAAGCAGGGGAACCCACAGAGGAGGGAACTGAAAGGGGGTCCCCAGATTCTGTGTATGAGTTGATATAGTCCGAGCTTTGCATGCACAGGACAGAAAGCAGTAAGAAAAGATGAACTTAAACAATTACCACGTGTTTTGCAGTGAGCAATCACACTTCTAAACAATGTCAAAGAAGAAACCATGATGGAAATTCATTAATGCTTAGGACTGAATGATATTGAAATACTAAATATCAAAATTATGTAATATAAAGCAGTGGTCCCCAACCTTTTTGGCAGCAGGGACCAGTTTCACGTAAGACAATTTTTCCACAGACTTGGGGGTGGAAGGGGGTGGTTTTGGGATGATTCAAGTGCATTACGTTTATTGTGTACTTTATTTCTATTATTATTACATTGTAATATATAATGAAATAATTATACAGCTCACCATAATGCAGAATCAGTGGGAGCCCTGAACTTGTTTTCCTGCAATTAATACCGTCACTGATCTGACAGGAGGCGGAGCTTATGCAGTGATGTGAGTGATGGGGCGTGGCTGTAAACACAGATGAAGCTTTGCTCACCCGCCTCCTGCTGTGCTTCCTGGTTCCCAACAGGCCATGAACCGGTACCGGTCCACAGCCCAGGGGTTGGGGACAGCAGATATACAGAAAGTAAAAAAAATGTATAGGCCTAAATGCTGCTTATATTAGAAAAGAAGAAAGTCTTAAAATTAATGTGCAGAATATCCAACTTCTTAAGAAATTAGAACATGAACATCAGATTAATCCATGGGAAATAGGTAATAAATATGAATGTAAAAACTGATAAAATAGAAAACGAATTTGTCAAAAAAGAGAAAAGCTGGTTTTTTGAAAAGTCTAATATAACAGAAAATCTCTGATCAGATTGGTCAAGTAGCAAATACAGAAGGCAAAAGTAAACGGCACAGGGAGCCCAAAGGGTGATACAACTACAGAAACAGCAGAGATTAAAACCAACAAAGGATATTTTAACTCACTTTAACAATGTAGATGAAATGGGCAATTTTCTAAAATCATATAACTCACTGAAACTTATTTAAGAAAATAAATAAAAAGCTAAGTCTTATACTAATTATGAGATTGAGCCAATGATTAGAAACTTCCCATAAAGAAATTACAAAGCCCAGACAATTTTAAAGATGAGTTAAATTAAATATTCTAGGAAGAGATCATGAGAGTTTTTGTAAGTTCTGGGCTCGGAAGGTCTGAACATCTGGAGTGCTGACGTCGGAGGGCAGGAGAGGAGGGATGCCCAGCTCTAGAAGAGAGGGCAAATTAGCCTTTTCTTTGCCTTTTGTTCTATCCGGGGCCCTCCGTGGTTTGGATGGGCCCACTCACATCGGCGAGGGTGGATCTTCTTTATTCAGACTACTGATTCAAATATGAATCTGTTCTGGAAACACCTCACGGACACATCCAGAAATAATGTCTTACTGGCTCCCCGGGTATTCTGTAACTCAGTCAAATCACACAGCATCACAAGGAGGCTGCTTGATTTCCGTAGTGTTGTCTGGCCTAAGTTATTTCTCCAAAAGTGTGTGTGTATATGTGCGTATCTTAAAAATAATTTCATTTTGCAATTTATCCACTGAGACCTTCTCTGTTTGGATCCCTAGTTGTTCTGAGAGTTTGACCTGCAGAAAGTGCATGGAGACAGGCTGTCTTTTGGTGGCCACGTCACTCCTTGAGGAGCAATTAAGGCCTGGAAGGGAGGGAGCGCGTGTTGTCAGTGGTGACTGCAAGGCCCACCTCACCTAGGAGCCAGGAAAACAACCGAGGCAGAGCTAGGGAGTCTGTAACAGGCACTGAGCAAACACAAGCCGGCCCTGCAACACAGGGATTTAACAGGCAAAGCCTATTTTTAGATTCAGTGACAAATTAGGATGGCAGAAGTTCCTGTGTAGAATACAAATATGCTGAAAGCCACCCTCAGGAGAGAGCCCCTGGGCAAACCAGAGTTGGCATCAGTAGGTAGATAATACATCAGAGTGGTCTGATGAATGAGACTTCAACAAAATAAAATGGATATAAACCACTTTCGAATACTGTAAAATTAATCTACATTGCCAACATTCAAGAACAAAGAAAGAACTGGCTGTCGGCCAGGGGTGGGGAACCTGGCTGCTTTAAGGCCACATGTGGCCTTCTAGGTCCTTAAGTGCAGCCTTTTGATTGAATCCAAATTTTACGGAACAAATCCTTTTAGTTTTATTAATACATTTGTGTTCATCTTTCATATTTTCATTTTATTTTTAAAGTGAATGGATTTAAAATATCAAAGCATAAAATAAGTTTCAATGAAATAATCCTCCCAGATTGATCGGCACATCTGGAACATTAGTAAGTCATAAGGGCTAAATTGACGGCTGCCACGCTCATGATTTAGTTCTAACTTTCCCCACCTGACTGGCGCCACTACTACATGAGGCTGGTTGGTGAGGGTTTATGGGGCTCAAGTACAACAGTACGTTATCAGCTTTTGACAATGGTGCACTGTGTTTCTGTTGGAAATGGAATTTGTAAATGGTTGCACAGCTAGACAGTATTTTTCAATTCTGTCTGCTTAACAGCTCATCAAATCAAAGAAGACCAAGAGAACATTGAAGGAAGAAAACGGATTTTTAAATGAGGATTGGGAATTGTAATGTTATCTTGTTCCTGCTAAGGATAAGATGATTTGCTTGCTTTGTGATACTGCAACATCAACATTAAAGAAATTCAGTGCTCATCAGCATTATAACACTCATAAGGACCACATATATTTTAAATTAGAGGAAGAGGTGTGAAAGGTTGTATTGCAGAAATTAAAAGATGAAAAGCAAAAGCAAAGACAATTCTTTCAAGCAGCAATAAGAGCTGGAAATAATGCCACTGAAGCAACTTATAAAGTAGCTTATATAGTCGGGGGAAGAAGGGAAGCCATTCAGCGAGGTAGAATTTGTGAAAGAATGCATTGTCGAAGTGTAGGATGCTTAGACCCTGACAATGTTTCAAAGTGCAAACGACTGCCTCTTTCAAGGAGAGCCATAACTGATCGGCAGCACAAATTAGCCTTCAACTTAACAGAACAACTTCATGTAATACTTCAAAAGGAAAAAATATATTATTCAATCACTTTGGATGCATCAACTGATACTACTGACTCAGTGCAGGCTTTATCCTTCATTTGGGTCATAACAGAAGATTTTCTTTGCTATGAAGAGTTACTTGCTTTGGGCACTCTTGCAAACAGAACACAGGGAATAGATGTCTTCAAAAACTTTCCAGATAAATGTCGTGAAGTTGGACTGAATTTGGTAGATTTAGTGAGTGTATGTACAGAGACAGTGCATCTTCCATGACAGGAAACCATGAAGGGTTTATTGCCCAGACAAAAAAAGTATTTACAGATCCATATATTCTCATTTGTTTTCATTGTATCTTGCATCAGCAAAATCTCTGTGCTAAAGCAGCTACTATTTCAAGTGACACTTTGTGACAAGTTATAAGCATGGATAACTATATTTGTGCAAGTGCAACACAGCATCATCAATTTCATAACATGCTGGAGTTGAACCATGAGGTATTCAGTGTGGATTTGTCCTATGATTCTAAAGTGCATTGGCTATCACAGGGACAGGTGTTAACCAAAATTTTATCTCTGCGAGAACAGATTGTTAAATTATATGAAGAACAGAATCTGCAATGCAAATTATTGAAAGAAGATTTCTATAGGAAAGTCGCATTTCTGTGTGATATCATGTCAAATCAAGATGACTTGAACATTTCTCTGCAAGATAAAACTAAGTCTATATATGATATGTGGCAAAAACCCAAGCATTTTGAAAAAGCTATCTTTTTTCAAAACACTTCTTCAAAAGGAAATTTCAGATGAACATTTTCCCTAGTTAGCAAAGCTCATTGATGAGCAGGATGATATATGAGAATCATTTGAAGAATAGGCAGCTGTTATAGACCTATTAATTGGAGAATACAATGAAAGGCTCATTGACTCTGAGAATCATGACATCTCACTCAAATTAGCATTTCAGCCTCACCTAGTCGATGTGACCAAAGTACCTAAAGAACTACTGACGGAATTGATTGAGCTCCTAGTAGATGACATTTTTAAGTCATTGTTTGACTTTAGAAAGATCCAATTGAAATATGGAAAAATGCAGTAGAATACTCACACCTTTGGCAACATGTCTGAAAAATGCTTTCTTGCTTTGCAACCACTTATTGCTACAAATCTACATTCTCCTACCTAACCCAAATCAAGACATACTTAAGGTCGCAAATGACTGATACCCATCTGGAGGATCAACTGAACCTGTGGACCTCCATGCTGCAACAAATATTCAAATGCTTTCTGACAAAAAGCAGATATAACAAAGTCATTAGAAGTTTAGTTAACTTTAAAATTAATTAAATTTTTTGAAATTATTAAGTACATAGTAGTTAGATTTTTACAAAATAATGTACATTTTTAAGTATATCTAAATGAAGTTTCTTGAATGTGGCCTTATTTGATTACAGCTAAATTAATGTGGCCTCTGACATGAAAAGTTTCCCCACCCTGATTGTAGGCACTTTGCTGTTTTATTTCAAGTATCAGGAAACATGATTTGATATTTCCTTTTCCTTTACCTCCGTGCCCATTCTCAATAAGAACAGGCTGAATTAGCACAGTAATAAAGTGTTGTGCACTTACAAGTCTTAGCATTGGGTTGCCCTTCATGTAGGAGAATAATGTTGGTGATTTACTAAGCCCACTGTCAAAAAGAAGCAGGATAGTATAATTTCTAGCATGGTATAAGAGTGATTGTAATTCAGTAAGTTCTTCCAACTGTTGATCATTTAAATAACAATGAGCCCTGCCTTACTCTCAGGTTAAAACATCCTTCAATAAACAGTTATGTTTCTTCTTTTACTCAAATAATGGAGGGCCAGTGAATTTTATCTCCAGCTATACAAAAAACATTGAAATGTGCGTTCTTTTAACGTCTTAAAAAAGGCATTCTGCATGTGTACTCCTAATTCTACTCTCACCAAATTAATTAACAAATTTATAAATTAAGTATTGAGTTAAGTAATAAATGTTATTTATTGAGTGTTTATTGTGTGTCAGGCACTGGGTACTTTATGTGAATCAACCATCTAATCCCTGCAACAGCCCTCTCGGAAGGATGCTGTTATGATCTCTGTTTTTATGTGTAAGCGGACTGAGGCAGAGAAAGGGTAAGGAACTTTCTGGAGTCACGCAGTGTTATGGATTGAATAGTATGCCCCCCAAATTCATATGTTGAAACCCTGACTTCCAACGTGACTATATTTGGAGATTGGGTCTTAGAGAGGTAATTTAGGTTAAATGAGGTCATAAGGACCAGTATCTGGTGTCTTTATAAGAAGGAGAAGGCACCAGAGCGTGTGCGTGCTCGCGCAGAGAAGAGGCCACGCAGGGATGCAGTGAGAAGGCCGCCATCTGCTCGCCAAGCAGAGAGCCCTCACCAGAAACCAATCTTGCTGACACCTTAATCTTGGACTTCCGCCTCCAGAACTGTGGGGAAATAAACTTCTGTTGTTGAGACACCCTGTCTGGTATTTTGTTATGGCAGTTTGGGCAGACTAACAGCCACAGTAAGAGTGGAAAGAGGATTCTTATTTAGAAAGTCTGGCTCCAGAGTCTATGCTCTTAACCATCACACTGTAATTTCTGTTTTTGAAGATAGAGGCCATGTGTTAATTTTGACCTTATAACCCCAGTAGTGCTTTACACCTGAGGGTGGATAACATTTCACAAAATAAAATGAAGTGTGAATGCATTATCGTAGCCAAAGGGATGCTGCCAACCAACACCTGCCCAACATTTGTCTTGCCCAAGTTGCTCCTTCCTTCTACCTACCGGTTTTTCCCCACTAGCTTTCCTTCCAAGCCTGCCCACATTTACCTCCTCTTCCACGCCAATGCTGTTTATTCTCTACCAAATCTGGGGTACCAGCTATCATCTTTAGGAAATTGCTTGGAGGCACCAAGCAACCTTCATTTATTTTTAAAGAGATCATGAGATAGCCTCAAATCAAATCTCAAACTATAGGATTCTTCTTCAATTTATCCCATTCTATATTTGCATCTCTCTTCTCTAGCAGTGAAAACCTGAGTTCCTAATAACCTATATATTTATCATTGGCTGTATCCTAAAAAAACACACAAAACAGTTTTGGAATTGCTATACCAATAATTCTACTGAGGAATTGCTTATACAAGACTCAAACTTCAAAGCCAAAGACCAGATATTCTTCCAATTGAAACAAGAAAAGCCTGGAAAGCCCCTCTTAATGTACCAGTAGGTAGTGGACCAACCAAAGACTGCCCAATGCACTTGAGAGCCAGTCAGAAAGCTTCCCCGCTTCCAAAAATTCCACCTAATAGAACACTAACCAATCAAAGGGTGTCTCAAGACTTCTTCCTTTTGCTCTATAAAACCCACCCTCCTTTCGAAGTCCTTTGAGTTTCTTCTACTGGGAGGAAAGTGATGGTAGACTTCCTTGTATGATTCAGATAAACAGCCTTTTGACAATTCTGCAGGTGCTCTCTGTCCTTTTCACACTTATCAACTGAAAACCTACAAGGTAAAATTGCAAATTTCTTCGCAGTTCTTTTTAACCTTAGAACACTCCCACTGAGGTTGCACAATCAAAAAATTGTCTTCAAAAATGACCTGAGCTCATTCTTTTTTAAACGTGGTTATGTTAGCATCATATAACTAGTTAGGTTCATTTGTTTCTATTTGTATTTCCTTTTATGATTTGCTTTTGTCATTTTTTTTGTTGTTTTAAAATTTGTAAACCATTTAAATGGTTCAAAAATGTAGTTGGTGTAAAGAGATAAATTCAGAACAATGTCATCTCATCCCTCCTATATGTGGTCATTTTCATCAATTTCTGCCTTATCCTTCTGTGATTCCTTTTATAAAAAGAAGCAAAGTAGACATATACACACACAAGTTCTTATTTCTCAATCTTTGCTCACAGAGGGAATGTTTCGGACAAGAAACTGAATAATGGTTTCCTTCTGCTTAAGTAATTCGAAATCACTTAATGTGCTCATTTTCTTATGCAGAAATCAGGCTCCTCAATGACGTAGTGGGACCAGGCTGTGGAAGTTGGAGGCAGGGCCTGGGTTTGAATCCCGGCGGCACAGAGTGGCAGCAGGACCTGGGGCAGGCTACTTAATCTCTCTCATTTCCTCCTCCATCATAATGGGGAAATGAATGACCAGATTACAGGTGTTAGATGTTTCACATGTGAAAGTACTCAATACAGCATTCTGCCTGAGGACGTCACTAGTGGTTCCCTTAATTCCCTTCCTTTCCTTGGTCAAGTGTGAAAGCAACGGCAGACCTTTCTTATAGAATTAGCAGCATTGATCAATAGCTTTTCTCCCTCACATCAAGTGTTTTGTTATTTGTTGATTCTTTCAAATAGAATAAAAACCTAACAGGGAAAGATCTGGTGATGCCATGTCTTGGCTTCCTATTGATGTCAGGGTTTACTTTATGCATAGTTGTTCTTTGAACATTTCAAAATACTCTTTGGTGCTTGATATTTGAAGAATCTCTCTTCTCTTCAATGCTCCTCATTATTCTGCATTTTTCAGGCAGTGGTTCTTAACTTTTTAAAGTCAAAGACGCTTTTGGGAATCTAATGAAACTCACAGATCCTCTTCTCTTAAAATATGCACTCGCATAAAAGTTTGAAAATGGTTAAGTGCTCGTGGACCCACTAAAAGCCCAAGGGATCCCAGGTTCAAACAAAACAAAACAAAACAAAGCAGAAAAGATAAAAGAATAAAATAACTCTCCTTCAGGGGAAAGTGTGTGCATGCGTGTAAAGGGGAGGAGGTTTAAGGAAAAATAGGGAAGAATAGGAAGAGAAAATTTATTTAAACTGCAGCTGGGTTACAGGACCCTCAAGTGCTTTGACATTATCCGGTGCTCACCTTGACAAAATCTTTCTCACTAAATTGTAATTGTCAATATTTGTGTGTGTCTTTCTCAAGTCTGGGGATGGGGGTTCCTGTGGGTGGGAGCTCTCTCTTGGCCACCATTTTATCTCCATCCCCTCGTACAGTGTTTGAAGTACATCCAATAACTATTTGTTAGTGGCTAAATGAATTAAAGGACCCAAGTGGTAATAATTCATTTATTTGTTCATCATATATTTATTAAGAACCTATTAAGTGCAGGCACTTCGATGGATTCTGGGGGTAGAGTGGTGACTTGGTCCTTGGGTTCACTGAGTTTAAAGTCTACTGAAAAGAAAATAAACATCCAAATAAATGTAAAATTACAACTGTGTAAATGTAAAATTATAACAAATGCAATGTGGAAAAGTTAGATTCTTCTAGAAGACCACACTTGGTCAGGTGTGGGAATTAGTGAAAATGTCCCTGAGAATGTGATGTTTGAGCTAAGATTTGAAGGATGAAATAGGGGATGTGTGGGGTAAGGGTAAGTTCACTATGAGCAGAGGGAACAGCGTTTGCAGAGGACAGGTCTATTGTAGTAGGGTTCCTAAGGTGTTCAAGAAACTGAAAGAAGACTAGTGTGTTTGGGGTATGGGTGAGGGGAGATTGGTACCGAATAAAAACATTGCTCTGGCTGCAGAGGGGAAATGACTTGGAGGAGGGCAAAACAAGCAGATGCGGGGAAAATACATAGGAAGTTACTTCAATAGTATAAAGAAGAAATTATAGTTTTGGGGCTAGAACAGAAACCGTGGAGATGGGGAGACTGAATTGGACTCAGGACATATTTAGGAGGCCAAATGGACAGACCTCTGCAATGAATTATTCATGAGGGTGAGTTAGAGGGAAGAGCCAAGAATGATGCCCAGGTTTCTGGCTTGGGCAACAGGAAGCATGGTGGTGCCACTGGGAATCCTGGGTTCAGGAAGACTCTATGTTTGGTCTGGGTAATGTTAAGTTTATTGTGACTTTAAGACATTCAAGAACATTGAATAGGCTATTGGAATAACCAAGTCTCAAACCCACGGAAGAGGTCTTTGTTAGTCATATGGATTGGGATATCAGTGAACTACAGACGAGAATGGAAGCCTGGGAAGGGACGAGATTGCCTAGGGAAGGGTGCAATGAGAAGGGAAGGCTGAGGAGGGGACTAAGCCTTGTGAAGACTTAACATCCGATGGGCAGGAGGAGGAGGATGACCCTGCCCAGAATGTTGAGAAAGAGTGGTGAGAGAGAGGAGGAAATCCAGGAGAATGAAGGGTGGCAGAAGCAAGTGAGGAGGATGCTTTGAGAAGGGCAAGTGGGCTGGGCGAGGTGGCTTACACCTGTAATCCTAGCTCTCTGGGAGGCCAAGGTGGGAGGATAGCTTGAGGTCAGGAGTTCAAGACCAGCCTGAGCAAAAGCGGGCCCCATCTCTAGCAAAAATAGAAAAAATTAACCAGAAATGGAGGTGTGTGCCTGTAGTCCTAGCTACTCGGGAGGCTCAGGCAGGAGGATTGCTTGAGCTCATGAGTTTGAGGCTGTAGTGAGCTACAAAGATGCCACTGCACTCTACCCATGGAAACAGAATGAGACTCTGCCCCCCAAAGAAAGACAACAACAAAAACAAAAAAAACAAAAACAAGAAGGGCAAGTGGCTATCCATATATAGAAGAATGAAACCAGACCCTTATCTCTCACTATATACAAAAATCAAATCCAAATGAATTAAAGACTTAAATGTAAGACCCGAAACTATGAAACTTCTAAAAGAAAACATTGGGGAAACACTTCAGGACATTGGTCTGGGCCAGGACTTCTTGAGCAATACCCTCAAAGTACAGGCAACCAAAGCAAAATTGGACAGATGAAATCACATCAAGCTGAAAAGCTTCTGCACAGCAAAGAAAACAACCAACAAAGTGAAGAGACAACTCACAGAATTGGAGAAAATATTTGCCAACATCAAGCTGAAAAGCTTCTGCACAGCAAAGAAAACAACCAACAAAGTGAAGAGACAACTCACAGAATTGGAGAAAATATTTGCCAACTACCCATCTGACAAGGGATTAGTAATGAGAATACATAAGGAGCTCCAACAACTCAATAAGAAAAAATAAAATAATCTGACTAAAAAATGGACAAAAGATCCGAACAGACATTTCTCAAACAAAGACGAATTAATAAAAATGGCCAGTAGGTATACGAAGAAGGGCAAGTGGGTACCAGTGTCAAGAACTGATAAGAGACAAAACTGCCGCAGACTGAAAAGCAGACGTTGAATTCGGACTCGGTGGTCACGGTCAACTCGGTGAGAGTCGAGGGGTAGAGAGGGAGCCAGTGAAGTGGTTTGAGAAGCGAGTCTGAGGTGAGGAAATGGGAGAGTTGGCATAGAAAAGTTTTTCAAGGATCTGGCCATGAAGATGAGGGGAGAAAGCCACAGTTAGCAAGGGAAAGGGATTGAGTGAGTTTTTAAAGATGTGAGACACCCATCGAGAAAGGCTTTGGCCGAGTGGGTGTGGCTCGGTCTCCAGGCCGGAGAAGAGGTGATCAGCCACAGTTCTGGAGAGACGGGTGAGGCTGGGGGGAGAAGGAGCCGCCCCTCCTCTGTCCTCACAGAGGGAAGGACACCACCACAGGTACCGGCATAGGTAGAAGCGTGACGTGGTGGCAAAGACTTGGGGGAATTTCTTTCTGTAAGTCTCCCTTTTCTTGTGAAGTAGGAGGTGAGGGGGAGAAGATTTGAAATTTTCTGTGGAGGGAGGTGATTTGATCAGAGAAACAAAGAAGGATTTAGACAGGTGGGTAATAGGGAATTTGCTGGTTACATACCCCACATCCATTCCCTTTCCTTCTTCCTCATATACCCGGTTTTATCAGCTGCCCCTACCACAGCCCATGAACTTTGAGGTCCCACTTGCCTTAAGCTTACTGACACCTTCCATCTCCTTGGCCACCCCCTCTGGGGTGCTCTACTGCCCTGCCTGACGCCCATCCTCAGCTCGCCTGGCTGACTTTTAGCTCTTCCTCAAGGATGAGGTCGTCTCCCCCAGGAGGCCTTTCCTGACACCCACACCCCCTCGCTGAGTTAGGTCTCCCTGTCACACACATCTGCCTGCCTGTCCCCTTGCTGGCTCTGACTGCATTTGTGATTCTTTATGGAATGCCCCTATTCTCTGATAGAACACAAACACGAGACGGCAGGGATTGCATTTGCCTTGTGTTTCTGGAACTGTGCCCGGAGTGGACGTTACAGAGTCCAACCAGCATTTCTTACACTGATAACCATTACAAGGACACAAAGCCAGTTGCAGAGATACAGTAATGCCTCCACCCATGAGAAAAATATGGCAAGTAAGAGGCCGTTTATGAGGCAGGTTAAAACAAGTGGCCCAGAGTTTGCAAGTTTAAGGGCTGTGAGATTCAGTGCAGGCTCAGTGAGCCTGCCCAGGAAGGCTTCCGGAGAAGAAAGAATGCATTTAGCCAGGTCCTGAAGGTTGGGCAGGGGATGGATAGGTGGAGGGGCCAGAAAGGCCCTGCAGGCGAGCAGAACCAATGTGTGTTTTGGAGTCTCCATCTGTTGGTTGCAAACACACTCTGGACTAAGATGAAATCATTTAGAACTGGACACTTTAAACAAAAAAGCTAAATTTGGCTTCTTGTGGAACTGTTGGTCCCCCGTGACTTAGGTCCCTAGACCACACTGTGCCACCACTTTGCATCTGGGCAGTTATCTGCAAAGGAGAAAGTGAATAGGACCTACTGGAGGCAGGCAGGTTACCAAGAGAAGGAATTTGCAATGATTTGCATTTGATAAAGCCATTAACACCTAGTAAAACAACTTTTAATTCCCCAGGCTGAGATTTGTCCCTGCCATATAAGATGCCTGTGTCCAATGCGTAATTTAGTAACTGGGCAATTTACTTGTTGGAAGGGAACAGAATGTGCAAGCCTCTCCTGCTGATATTTTTTTAGGTCTATGAATCTGTCTGGCATTTCAGAAGCACAGAGAAACCGGAGAACATTAACTAAAAATCAAGCATAGCTTAGGCTGGCCTTGCCATAGCTCACTTTCATTGCCTTTTCATAATTGTTTACCTTTTCATTAATTTTTGCCCCTCAGGAGCTACTTTTGTTTCAGGGTATTATGAAGGTACAAACACAGTTCGAAGAGTGATAAATTCCCCTGTTCTCTGAGGACCAGTTTGTACTCTGCCTCGATTAATAGCCTGTGAAAAGGAAATGCCTCCGGCATGTTTTAAATTCTTCTTAAAGTTAACGGCAAAACAATGGTCAAACTTCCTGCCCTCCCTCCTGACCTCGAAATCATTTTCAGAAAGATTCAAAGGTTCCCTGGCACAGGGGGAGGAGGGCTGAGGGCAGAGGGAAGAAGTGAGAGAACCATTGATTGCAAGAAAACAGGTCTTTTCCTTTTGAAAAAGCAGGCTTTAAAGCATTTTTAACCAAAAGCAATAAATTTTTAAAAACAAATAAGACCCGTACCGAGTGACTCACAAATCCAGTGTCAGGACAGTACTATAACGGAGACATATTTATAAAAGCGACCACATCTTCTTATGGACTGTCTAATAAATGCCATCTTAAACTGAAATATTGGGCACATTTTGGGAAATGTAGTTTGCAGCCTGCATGTTTGTAAAGGTTTCTGGCCCTTGGTGACAGTGAACTGGTGGCGCCATGTACAGCAAGTAAGCTTTTGTCCTAGAGGTTTCAGGTGCTCCTAGACTGCCCTGGAACTGCAGTCAGGCCCTGAGGACGCCGCTGTTCCTTTAGTGGCAGCTACTAGACTAGAGAACATTATGCATGCAGTCACTTAGCAGCCTTTTCTAGAGTTTCTTCACAAATCCGATCTCTTTACTATCAGAACTGTCTCAAGATGTTCAGGAGTCTAGCAATAGCATACAGACATTCTTGTGACATGCTGGAGTTCCTTGTTCTTCAGCTAACAGTGAATAGTTAATAAAATTGGGGAAAATCCACTGATGACACTATTAAAGAACCTGCACCCTTTCTTCACACTTGGAATCTTTCCTGACTTGTGGAAAATTTAGTTTGGTTTATAGTGTGTGAGACAGACTTCTGGATTAGTACATCCTCGTAAACGTATGCGTAATACTGTTAGAAATGAGAGCCTCCTTTAGTCTAAATCCACTTTTGAAGTATTGATTTAAAGTGAATATATCAAGGAATCTCTACATTCCTCATTCCAAACCATTTATGGTGAAAAACGCAACCCAGGAGAGTTTAATGTTTCAGATATGGGTTTTTGATATTTAATGAGAATCAAACCTTTCCAGGAGAATAAACCCCCACCACACTTTACCCATTGGCTCCCAAATCACCACCAGGGGTCCAAGTTCTGTCCTGACTGTTAAATTCTAGTCTTAATGGGAGTATCTAATCAATTTTTACTCACACCTCTGGCGTTTCATTATCCTGGGGTGATATGATATTCTTGTAGCTTCATCATTTATTTGGCTCTGGCTTTTAAAGACAAGGAGGAATGGAATAACAACACCGTGTTCCTCTCTGGGCTAATCTCTGTCATCTCAACTCTCTGTTCCTCCTGGGAAGGAGGCTGGCATGTTCCGGCTCTGGCAGCCAGTGTGCCGGGAGATGGTCAAGAGAGTTCCTGAGAGCAGGAACAGCAGGTACCAGGATGCCGGCTCACAGCGTGTCTTCTGTTAGTTTAGTTTCAACAGCAGCACTTCTGCAGTAGAGGACTAGACTGCGTGTGTGCATCAGATCGAAGGGGGAGGGATGGAGCCCTTTCATCTGTCCTAGTTCGAGGAAGAAAAGTCACATATTACATGAAATAATACACGATTATCTAGCCCATTGCAGAGCATGTAACATGTTCTAATGACATCTTTCTTAAGCACAGACTATTATTATTGTCCTTACTATAACTTGCAGGATCTAGTTCAATTCTTACTTTTTAGCTCATTTCTTTGGATCCTGTGAGTTTTTTGGTCTTTCTAAGAGTGTCCTATTAGATGCAAAGAGCTGGCCAAGTGATGTGTGTGTGAGTAGGTTTGGGAGAGTAGTAGTTCATGTCTTTCAGAAACAGCTTGGTTCTGGGTTCACGTATTAATCATATCTTTTATTTTCTGTACTCTGATCCTATGGCGTCAGGGCCTCACTGACCCAATTGATGGAGACAGCCAAAAACTGTTTGAATGCAAACCAGCCTATCCCAGGCCCATGCCCTAGCCGTCACTCCAGGCCACTAGCCACTAGCCCCCAGGGTCAGACATCACACAGCTGGACACAGTCCGCACTCCGGAGCCTGTGGAATCTATTTGAACTAGCCAATGCTAACTCTGCTCATCCAGGCTCAGCTGCTCCTCCCCATGGAAGCCAAAATAAAGCTCTTGCCCACAGTTTCTCATCCTGAGCGACCCTGGTGCTTCCCGCGTGGCCCCATGGCATGGCATGCCCCCTTCTCTTGGGAACTGTGAGTAGCAAACTATCTTTTCACTGGCAGTCATCTCCCGATCTGTTGGTCTTACTGTACCTCAAGTTTTCAATGAATATTTTAAACCAGTTAATACCTCAGCAGAGCTTGGTGGCGATCGGGGCAGAGTCCACCGCTGGGTTTATGCTGATACAGTGTGGGGAAATAATGCTGCCAACACTGTGTTTCCTGATCCTTGAATTGGGACCGGCACAATGTGTCGTATGTTGTGCACAGTATCTGTGACTGTTTTGAGGCTGCAGGAGGCCCTCCCAGCCTGGGTTAGGCAGGAGTGAGCTGGGCTGCCGCTACAAACCACGGGCCCTCATCAGAGCAGACGTCAGGCTGGAGTAGAGCTTGTGGGGGCAACATCTCTGAGCATTCAGGGTTCAAGGCTGGGGAGGAGTCTACAGCGGGGAGGCTGTGCTCCTGAGCGCAGAGGCTGCAATTACTGAGGCCAGGCAGCTCTGTCTGCAGAGCACAGGGCCACGGACGGGGAGGATGTCTTGCAAGCAGTGGGGCTTCTCACTCAAACCTGCTGGCTGGGCTCTTGGAAGGCTCCTCAGAGGGGTGACGGGGGAAGGTGCTGGTGGCACATATGAGCATCAGCATTTTACTTGCTAACCCTGGAGAACTGGTCCAGGGTCTCTGTGGGATGTCGTCTTGCTAAATATTTAGATTGGGGGACAAAAACCAGAATAGGTTATTTCCTTTTCTGCGTAATTTAATTTCAACCATAGCTTTTTCTCCTAACCAATCTGTCCACAGGTGTGAGTTTAAAATGACTTCTCTTGGAATAGAAGATCTCGATTTTATTGTGTGGATGTCCCTCAACACAGGGATAAAAATCAACTTTCTTCCCCTTTTTCAGCCTCTTCTCAGAGTTGGTCATTTGTCCAGTCACATCACACTGAATTCGTTACTTTGGGTTCTTAAAGTTTTCTTTTCTTTTTAAACTAGAAATATTTAAATCGGGTCACCTACAGAAAGTAAGTTTATAAATCACTGTGCTTCTCCCTTCCCTCTTCTTTCCCGTATCTTTAATTTTTTCAAGCTAACCGTGACCTGCTGTGGAAGAGGCTTGAGAAGTTTTGACCCAAGGAATCTTAGCATTTAGAGTATTTAGATTTCTAGAAGGATGGGATGCCATTTTCCTCTGGTACCCACCTTCAATTTTCACTCATTGTTCAATATTGTTCCATAGAATCAGAATTCATAATAATCATATACTTCTCAGTAGAAGTTATCAATGAATTCAGAATGTGCAATTGATGGAGAAGTAAACAGGATTTTTTTTATAAGTTGGAAAAGCCTCCAGGCAATCCCATGACAAAATCCTCTGTGGTGGGTGGTTGTGGGTGGCAGCGGTCCTTTGCCACAGGCCGACGGCAGCACCACCGAGACACAGCCACGGCTCCTTGTCATCTTTGCTAGGCTGTGCCTTGCTGAAGTTTCTGAAGGGCTGTTTCCAAATGGGCCTGGGTTCTGATTTAGCCACGTTTATGAAAAATGTTCCTTTTGGTGCTGAAGCTCAAAACCGGGAGAAGCTGAACTTCTCCACTTATGTCCTATGTGTTTATTCTATGCCCCTAAATAGGTAGGCGACAATGAGGCACAAATTCAACTCAGTGTTTTCTGTAAGTGTCAGGGATATGTCCCCCACCAAGAGCTCAGGAAACGCCACCTTCATGAGTTCGGCGGCCCTGCTTTCCTCCTTTGTGGCTTTGTCTGTGTCTCCCGGAAGCCCTTGTGGTGGAGGAGGCTTTAGGGAACGGTTCTGAGTTCACTGGAGGCACATATTCCGCTACCCAGTTTACACGCTTCATAAGGACTCCCTCGCTGTGCAAACACTGGTAACGAGCGTGCATCAATGTGTGTGGAAGCAGGGATGATGACATGATTTGCTTTGATCAGAAAATATATTAATATACTGGAAGGCCGACTTTGAGAAATGCTAAAACGTTTGCATAGAAGGATGTTAGCTGCGAGCGCTAGGCCTAGGAAGGGGTGGAGATACTGCCAAGATGAAGAACGTCTGTGAGACGCCAGCCAAGGCAGGGGCGCAGAGGGCTGAGCCGGGGCCCACGGGGGCTGTGGGACCCCGCACGGGGAGGAGGTTCTGACAGCTCGGGCCTCGCTTCACGTTCACATTCACATCCATCGAGCTGCTCAAGTCACAGCCATTTGCCGGACTCCTTCCACGTTCTGCACGGAGCGCCCGCCTCTCCGCCGCCCGCCCGGGAAGACAGGACTACATCGCCCGTGCGGTCCGCAGGCAGAGCTCTCCGTCCTCCCTCAGTGCTCCTCGTCCTTCCTCGGCGCTCCTCGTCCTTCCTCGGTGCTCTCCCTCCTCCCTCGGTGCTCTCCCTCCTCCCTCGGCGCTCCTCGTCCTTCCTCGGCGCTCCTCGTCCTCCCTCGGCGCTCCTCGTCCTTCCTCGGCGCTCCTCGTCCTTCCTCGGTGCTCTCCCTCCTCCCTCGGTGCTCTCCCTCCTCCCTCGGCGCTCCTCGTCCTCCCTCGGCGCTCTCCCTCCTCCCTCGGCGCTCCTCGTCCTTCCTCGGTGCTCTCCCTCCTCCCTTGGCGCTCCTCGTCCTCCCTCGGCACTCTGCGTCCTCCCTCAGCGCTCTAGGTCCTCCCTCAGCGCTCCGAGTCCTCCCTCGGCGCTCTCCGTCCTCCCTCAGCGCTCTCCATCCTCCCTCGGCGCTCTCCGTCCTCCCGCGGCGCTAAGGGGCAGGGCCCGGAGGGACGCGGTTACACTGCACGCAGGAAGCCCCCAAACCCCCTTCGCTCGGTTTGCCGGTCGGTAGAAAATGGGAAACGCTAATGGCCAAGAAGGAAAGTTAAGGAAAAACCTACCTGAAATGTTTTAAAATCAGACCCGTCGTGTTGCCGTTAGGTAGAAGGAGGAAGGGAGAGGAAGATGTCTTGTCTAGGATAAGAGGATGTAAGAACCGACCGACCAGAAAGCGGCAGATAAACCGCAAACTGGAGATGCGGTCAAAACAGCAAATGCAGTAACCTGGAGCATGCACATTGGGGGGGGGGGGGGTTCAGTGACATCTAATTAGCATTGCCACTTTGACCCCTCCCACCCCATCGGCCTTTGCGAAGGACTCTGGGAAGATGCATGCGCACAGACTAAGGGCGTGATATAAGGAAACCTGCCAATCACCCAAGGCCGGAAAATGGAAACTCCACCTAAAGAAAGGAGGGGCAGTTCATTTATCATATAAAAGTACGTGTGTGTATTCGAAACTCAGGGTCGTCTCCATTCGCTGAGATAGACCCGCTCCCTCTCGGGCACGTACTGTGCTTAATAAATCTTGGTGCTTGGCTTGCTCGCATCTGTCTGGCCTGCTCATTTGTTCCCTCAACTCAGCCTCAGAAACCATTCTTCCATACTGAGATTAGAACCAGGAAACGCCCGAGCCCGACAACGCCTTCTCATTTTCTGTTCCTTCCGCAGTTATTTGCTTATCTGTCTTATTTTCGCCTTTCCTATTTAGTAGGAAACGTATACCCCCACAGTATTGACCTGATGCCTTGCAAACAGCAGGTGCTCAAAAAATTAATAAATGGACGGATGGGAGGATGAAAGAATGAGACAGATAATTGGGGAAGGGCCCGCTGGGGTCTGGAGTGGAGGAGAGTTTGGCGTTGGTCTACGCAGGAGTTGGTGGGATTCGGGCAGAGGGTGTGGCAGAGGGGTCCATAGGAGATGCAAGTAGGGGTCCTCCAGCGGACACTGGTCCCAAGCCTGGGTCTCAGAAATGGTGCACAGGTGGCTCCATCCTCTCGAGGGTCGGGGGAGCCCTCCCACCTGCAGGGAGCACCAAATCCTTGCCGAGATCTCATTAGGTGCATTGACCTTTACAAAAGTTTGCTCAACTCCTTGTGGGACATTTGTAGTTTGTGGGCATTCTCTGGGGTTTGAAATGTTTTCATTGGACAAGGTTCTCCTTTCTTCCCTGCTCATTTCCAGCTCCGTTTTTAACCAAGAGGCACAGTAGACTTTTGGTTGCATTGCTTTTCTCTTGACCATTTTATAGTATCTTTCCTTGGCTTGATGTTTAAAACAAAGTCTTCACTTTTTTTTTTTTAAGTTAAATACTTAATTGACTCTGAGCTGTGACATGCCTTCTACCATCATGGAGGTGGAATTCCCATTTCAGCTGGCATCTTTCAAATGTAATTGAAAGATTTTTATTAACACCCTGACCTGGGAGCTCTCTGTAGCTCACTGGTTTAGGGATCTTATAAGAAGTGTGGTTTTTGTCGACCCTCTCTCTATGTCCCCGGAGACTAGATCAGCACCTGGATGCTTTTGAATATCCTCAAACCACTGGATGGGGCACAAACTTATTGCCAAGGCACATGGCATGGTATGAAAGGGAGACATGCCTTTTCTACTTGACCTCCTTCTGTACCTGGTAAATGAAAGGATATCCTCACCTGTGGACTCAAGGAACTCTTATCCCAGCTTTTACTAACCATCTGTCTGATGTGTCTGCATTCTAGAAAAGCAGTGCACAGCCATGTGGCTTTGATCCTGCCTGGGCCTCAGATGAGCCTGGCCTCACGTTAGGCCTGTGTGGAATGTCTGGTTCCAGCTCCCTCGGTGCCCTTCCTTGAGTACTGTGCTCCTGCAAGGTGCAGGACACAGTTGTTGCCGTGAGCTTGGACTTTGGTGGTGAGCTTCCCCTGGGCTGAATTCTAGTTCTGCCTCTCACTCACTGCATGAGTTGGGACAGGTTCCTTTATTTCCCTGAGCCTCAGTTTCCTTGTCTGTAAAGAGGAATAATAATACCTCCCAGGGTGTGGTCAGGTATCGACATAGTACAAGAGATTCAGATTTTACCTGAATCACGGTGGGCTCTCAATGAAGGTAGTGACTGCGTGGTGGCAGCTTCTACGCTTTTGTGCTTGCCACCCCTCACGCCTAGGATACCCTCCTCTTCCTCTGTCAAATTCTGTCCAATGTCCATGGGAGGCCTGTCTGAGCCTCCTAGCCAGTTTTCCTTCAGGAATCCTAATTCATCTATTGTCTGAACCGCTCACTAGACTCTTCTCATAGTTTGCCTATGGCTTTTCACTTGACCATTTGGAGGGGGGTTACTTATAATTGTTATCAAAAGAATTTTGGTAGAGTACCTCCTCCATCTAGGCTGTAAGTCCCTGGAGTTTAGAAAATATGTGTGCTTGGTATGTTTTTGCACACCCCCTTCATCTCCTAATCAGGTCACCTCAATGGGACTTGTATCTTTTGCATATCATAAGCTCGGTAAATACTTGATGAAAACATCTCAATTATAATACTTGACAACAACTCAAAAGTGGGACACTCAATCAATTCTATTGGCACTACATGAGTCTTTTGTTGTTTTGAAGTGTATCATCATAAATGAGGTGCTGTATATATATTAATGTATGTCAGAGAGTGCTCAAAACCACTCAGTAATTCAGCACGTATTAGCACCTACCCTATGAGTCAAGTACCGTGTTAATTATGGGACATAAGGATGAATAAAACTAGAAAAA
This sequence comes from Indri indri, assembly GCA_004363605.1. NCBI lineage: Eukaryota > Metazoa > Chordata > Mammalia > Primates > Indriidae > Indri > Indri indri. Next base: position 209,551 of record RJWJ010000416.1, read on the forward strand.
GACTGTCTCTTCTTGAAACTTGGGGTTGGGGGGATGACATGCATCGATCAGTGTATAAAAATTGTAATGAGTTTTACACAAGAAAGGCATAGAGGACCACAGGAAGAAGAAAGGGCAGGGACTTGGCATCACTTGGTCAGGAGGGAAGGCTTTGCTGATGTCGCTGGTGTCATCCCGGTGAAGGAGGATGGGAAGGGACGGAGGGAGCATGGGCCCCGCGGTGGGAGGTTGGGAGGTGGGAGGTGGGGAGGGCGGCTGTGACATGAGATGAGGCTGAAGAGGTGGGCGGGGCACAGGCTGGGGGCGTGTCAGTAACAGCCTTGCCTCTGAAAGCACCCGAGAGTTTTGAGGAGGAGACAGGGTCCTGTCTGTGTTGCGAAAACAGCTCTCGAGCTGCAGTGTCAGTAGGGGACCAGGGTGGAGCAAGAGTGGGCGTGGGGAGGGCAGTGAGGGGCCTTCCTGGGGTCTGGGCAAGGACAGCGGGGGTGGGTTGGAGTGGTCACCGGGGATTGAAGACAGAGCTGGGGGGAATGGGCTGATTTGATGCTGGATGGAAGTGGGGTGCGTTTCTGGGTTGAGCACCTGCAAAGAGGGTGGTACCCTACGGTAACGTGAGGACTCTGGGGAAAGGACGGGATGTAGGGGGCGTTTGTGAGTTTAGTTTGGACGCCTTGAGTGCCTCGACACCCAAGCTCTAAGAGGAGCTGTGCAGTGGGTGGCTGGATAAAGCATTCTGGAGCTTCATGGACAGGTCTGGGTTAGAGGTAAATCTGAATTTGTGGGAGGGAATGAGAATTGGAGGCAGAATAGGGTGAGAGAGAAAAGGGCCTGGACTGAACCTTGAGAAATTCTGACATTTCCTGGCTGGTTACAGGAATTTGAGCTTGAACAAGAGCCTGAGAAGTGGTCTTACGTGGGTTTTACATAAATTGCGTGCGTGTGTGTGTGTGTGTGTGTGTGTGTGTGTTCCAGAAGGTGGGGCATAGGTGGGTAGGATGGACAAGAGGAATGATGTGAAAATTCTTTGCAAAGTGAAAATCTTACTTAAATAAAAAGTGACCTTCAATTACTGTTCAGTTGACACTTGGCTTCTGACAATCCAATGACTTCCTTGATGCTTAGTGGTGACCAACAAGCTCCGTGTCAGCTGGGACTCCCTTGTGCAGGGCAGCATTTCCCCCCAAAGAGCATGAGCCAGCGCCAGCCTTGAGGCAGGAGGGAAACAGGACAGCCAAGAAGGAGGCCTGGGTTTGCACTCTGTTTCTGGAGTTGGCTGACACCGCTCCATGGACTCAGGTGGGGTCTGCCTTTCTCCCTCTATTGCATACGTAGCCCCAGGAGGATGGCAGAGGAGAGTGTGTCCCACCACATGGCCACGACACATGGGGAGTCTCCCTGGACTCTCATGGACTTAGGGGTTTACATCATCATGGCGCTGCTGGTGGGGGTAGGGTGGGCACAGCGTGCACATGTGATATCGGTGGTGACAGGAAACGGTGCCTGGATTCTGTGTGATGTGGCCGTGCGACACGCCCCTGCTCTGTAGGCTGGTGTCCGGTGCCCACATCCCCTCCCCCTGCCTGAGCAGTATGGGACACGCTTACTCCTAGACCCTACACCTTCATCCGACTGTCAGAGGTTGGTTCTTCCTGCTGTGTTCAGGGTCTGTGGGATCTTGAAGAACTCCTGGAACATGCCTGGTTCATGCCTGCCAGCTTCAGACCCCTCCTGAATGCTGAGGGCCTGGCTCGATGTCCCCACAACAGCCCCGGGCTGATGTGAAGTGGTTGGTTTGTGGTGTAGACAATGAGCTTTGGTGCGATGGCCCTCCCCCTCGGCTCACATCTGGTTCCTGGCGCTCTGACGTCTGAGGTGGGCAGCAGCCTCCCTGACCTGCTCCCCTTCCCCTCTCCCAGGGCTCTGCCGCCCCGCAGGGGTAACGCATGGGGCAGCCAGGAGCTGGCAGTGGATCCAAGGATGGTTCTCATCTTTGCTCTCGCCCTGGCCTGCCTGAGCTGGGCAGTAGGCTGGAGGTCAGACCCTTGGCCTGGGTGTGGTCTGGGGCACCGTCCTCCAAACTTGAGGATGGAGGCCTCAAGGTGCTCAGCCCTCCCTGTCTCTCCTCTCTGGGGAGATGAGGTGGCTTTTGCTCACACTTTCTTCTCACTGCTGGGAGAGACTGGACTGAGGGGGCTGTTTTCTCCTTCAGCCCAAGGAGTTGGCTGCCCAGCCCTGGGGTATGTTGGTGGCATTTGTGCTTCTTTCCTCCTCGAAGAGAAGTTCCTGGGGGCATCAGTGATGGTTCCTCCCTGCTCTGCTTTGAGGGTCCAGGTGGACACAGAGAGGCTGCTTCCTGGGGTGGAGGAGGAGTGGGGGTGCCCCGGCCCTGGGACCCACCTTCCTCCACAAGGTGAGGGGCCCAAGAAGCCAAGGGGACCAGCCCAGCTAGAGCCCACGCCCCACTAGGACCTGGGAACGCCCTCCCCTAATGGCTCTGGGCCGAGGCCTGCATAGGCTGGAGTCGTTGACTGCCTGGGCAGCCCTGGGCTGAGGGGTGGCTCAGGGCTGCAGGGGCCATGGATGGGACTTGGGGAGCTGGTTGGGGTGAACTCACCCCCCGCAAGGACCCTCACTGGATGAGGCTGGAGATAGGGGCGGGAGAGAAGAGGTGCATCCTGGGGGTGCCATTGTGCTCTTGTTATGGCCCCAAAACCTTAGGGGCACACCTGCGGTGAGGCCCAGCCAGTGGGGCCCTGGGGAGCTTCTCTGATGGGGGGATGGATGGTTCTGTCTGAGACAGGTGGGGAGCTGCCTCGCTGTCTCCAGGACACAGCCCCAGCTCTCTGTTGTGGCAGAAGCACCCAGGCTGCCTGCTCCAAGCTCAACAGGGAACATAGGACCCCCTCCCGCCTCTTCTTTCTCTTTTTCATGGGACCCAAGGACTCAGCTGGGGATCTGTTGGGGTGACTGTAATGAACCAGAGGGTGCCCCCTAACCTCCTGGCCTTGGTGAAAATCACACTCTTTTAATTTTGCTATATTGTTCCTGGTGAAAATTCAGTAAAATGAGGTAGAGAAAAGGCAGTTAAATAAAGTGGCAGTTTCTCACACCCGACCCACCCAGGCCACCACCTGGTTTAGAAAAGCCTCTGCACCATGAAGTGAATTTTCTGGGGGAAACAGCATCTTTTACGCCCGTATTTTAGGACAGCCTCTTTCCTGGGATTGTTTCGCAAGCTGGTGAAGTGGTGAGCAGGGATTCGAACTCTGATCCGTCGGCCACCCACGTTCACCTCGCCATGCTACGCCGGGAGGGGCTTCAGCTTCCAGACTCATTTTTGTAACTTGGGTATTTTCTCTTAAAATGAGTTCCTGTAAATATTTGCAGATTACTTTATTCCATGTGGAACGGAATCGCTTGGACTGTGGTGGGGCAGGGAACGTCACTGTCTGCAGTAAGGGCCCAATTAACTGATTACACAGCACCGTGGTATGACTGAGACATGCACTTTAGAGATTAAGTGGAAAATAAAAGTGAGATCAGCGCATCTCAAGCACATGGCAGGACGCACAGTGAATTAAATGGAGAGATGGAAGCATTTGCTCCCTGAAGACAAGCATGACATTGCAATTTAGTCTGGATGAGAAAATCAGGGTCTCTGGAAATGCCTACCCACACGTGGGGATTTCTCTGTCAAGTTTCTGCTGCTTTGCGGCCGTTTAAAACTGGCCCTAAAATATCTGCAGTGCAGAACATTTGAGAAGAGCTTTTCATTTGCTAGAATGTTGCAGCAGCAGGCAGAAGTGATGTTTGTGCGCAACTTTCTGATGGATTTAAAAAGCCCTGCAGAAATAGGTGGTGGCGATAGAGAGACTTTCTTTTCTTTCCTTCTTTTTTGGCTCGTCTGCAGAATGGATGAAAGGAGGAAATCTTCCCCAGTACTGTGTCATGCTCAAGAGCGCACTGGGCAATGCACGCTCCGGAGGAGGAGGGGAAGGATGCCGAGGCCAGAAGAATCCTCTGCAGCAGATTCCTGGTTCACTGGGGCTGAAGGGACTTCAGAGGCTGTTCCTCATTCCCCTCATTGCGGATGGGGAAACTGAGGCGGTGGCCACGTGCCCCAGGCTGCTCAGCTGGCTAGCAGCACAGCCTGGGGCACCTCCAGATCCTCCAGTGCCCAGGCTGGTCCTCCTTCCATTGCGTCCCCCAAAACACGAAGAATCTGTCTGGAAGTTTTGTCTCCCATACTTCAAACCATTAAACTCCTGTTCTCTCTCTCCAAATGATTGATTTGTTTTCAGTGTTTACATTAGCCAGAAACCAAGTTGGGAATATGCCTAACTCATTTTTTGAACATGCTGTTTTTTAAAAAAAGTTTTCCATCATGGAATGCTTTGCTACTTGGTAAGGGCTTAAGCTGCTTAGAACGCCCCTCACCTGTGTCAGCACGGTGCTCTCACAGCCCCTGGTGGAGCCCAGTGGAAGAGTTACACAGAGTCCCTGGTGTTTTGTTTTTTCCCAGGCACTCCTGGAAACTGCATCCCAGATGGGAAAACATTGCTTCACGAGAACACCGTGTAACTGTGAGGTTGCGTTCCTGACTGTGAACTGAGCACCAAATAAGTGCTAGATGTGAACCAAAAGGTGTGACCCAAGGGAGGGTGGAGAACCCTGGCAGAGGGAGCTCTGGCTTTCAAGACTCCTCGCTGACTGCGAAGCCTTTGTTCTGAGTTGGGTGCGGGTCCCGTGGCCACCCCTCACACATGGCAGGTCCTTTGTGAGCCCAAGTGCTGCAGATGCTGTGGGATTGGAGGCAGGTCTGAGAACAGACAGGTCGGAGATGTGGCTGAGATGAGTGGAAACAAGGAAACAGAGGAGGACAGAACAAAGGACGGAAAAGCAGAGAAAGGACAGGGAGTGAAGCCCCGCTGGAGCGCAGGCCGTGTGCTCGCCCACTGCCTCAGGGCCCTACCGGGGGACTCGAGCAGTCTGGGTGGGCACGGTGCCACAGCATCAGTTTCCTCATCTGCTGTGGGACTCGAAAGAGACAATGTCCCGTGCCCGGAGCACAGTTGTACTCATGCCATAGACGTCACTCTTCCTAAAGTTTGCTGCTGCAGGATTCACCTTGTCCCCTTTTGGCTTCTCCCTGCCCTCTCTGGCGGGTGGTGATTCAAAATCTTTTATAAAACCCCGCAGCACTTTCATATCTGGCAATGTGGCTGTCCAGAGAACCTGAGAAACCACTCCCCTCTGGAATATTTAAAACGTTGTCTCTATTATAAAAATGTAGATGCCAGTGCAGGATGACGCTGAAAAGAAAGGGAAATCCCCAGAGGCCAAAAGAGGCATTGCAACCAGAAGTCCCAAGGACTGCAGAGATACTGTGGGGAGGCTGCTCTGGGGCAGGCACTGACCCCATGACCTCAGGCAGCTGTTGTGTGTTCATGCCCTGGGGGGCTTGGCATAGAGGCTTAGGCGGGACTCACATACAGCATTCACCATCCAGGTAGCTTTCCTGAGATGCTCCTGCCTGGGCACACACCTGGACTCTCTCTTCCCATTTTTTTAATAATTAGTCTCCTTCCACTTGACCAAAGGTCACAATTCACCAAGATCGATGGTGCAGAGTGCAAGAGCCTCCTGAGGACCCATACAAAAGGGCAAGAGATGAGAAATATCAGTGCTGGTGGACAACCTTTTAATCGGGGCACCAGGTGGCCCAGGCTGGCTTTGAGGCTCTTCTTGTCTCCCGAACTCTGACCTGAATGAGAAGCTAGACATGGGGTATTCTGGCCCATTGCATGGTTCTGAATTCATACGTTTTGCAGACTGGGCAGGCAGACGGGATGCCAATTTCCCTTTAATGACCTTGCTTCTTCCATCCCCTATTATGGTCACAGAATGTATTGTTCTCATAAGGACTCCTGGACAGTGTGGTGCCTTGTGTCACCCAAGCAGCAAACACATGCAGGGCTCCACACCTCATCTGCTCACCTGTGTTAGAAATATTTGGGATGGGGGAAGGCATGCTGGGAAATGCCACTGGCTTCGAAGCCGCCCCTCTCCTGCTCACCTCCCAGCGGTGGGAAGAGCTTGGTGAGCAAGCTTCCTGCTGGCCAGGTACTGGCACTAGATGTCCCACATTCTGCCTTAATTAATATCACTAACCTCGGTGGGTCCTGTTTTTCACTGGTTTCCCAGTCTGTGCCTTGGTTGAATCATTTGCATGATTTTAAAGATGAGAAGGTAAAAATGTTCACATCTAGCAGATTAATATAACATCTTTGAGAGAAGGTAACACAGGTCAGAGGTAAGATAATGTTTTAGTTCCTTTGTTCCTTTGACATTTATTCACACTGAATGGGGAAACATTTTTACATTCTTTTGCCAAAATGTTATTGACTACTATAAATCCATATTCAACTTATTTTTTTTTTTGCAAAGATCAATTGAAATTTGTTTTTCTGAAATTTTTGGGAAATATCAGTCTAAAACAGTTGCCTCTAACTATAAGAGTAGCAGATATATTAGTTATTTGATAAGTTTTAACAAAGCCTCCTTGCCATCTCTGCCTTTTGGCATAGTTCTTTGAACTGAGAATGTGATTGAATATAATGACTAATAACAAATCCTTTTGTAAATCAGGTGGGTTCTAACTATTTGCTTTCAATAAAACTGAAACAGGACCTAACTCATTGATCAGCTTATGGATCATTTAAAATAATTTTTGATGGATCAAAGACTTAAGTGTAAGACCTGCAACAATAAAAATTCCAGAAGAAAACCTAGGAAAAACTCTTCTGGACATCAGTGTAGACAAAAAATTCATGACTAAGACTGCAAAAGCAAATGCAACAAAACTAAACATAAATAAATGGGACTTAATTAAGCTAAAAAGCTCTGTACAGCAAAAGAAATAATCAACAGTATAAATAGATGACCCACAGAATGGAAAAAATACTCACCAACTATACATTTGACATCCAGGATCTACAAGGAATTCAGACAAATCAGCAAGAAAAAACCCAAAATAATCCCATTAAAAAGTGGGCAAATGACATGAACATTTTTTCAAAAGAAGATATACAAGTGGCCAAAAAAATATGAAAAAATGCTCAACATCACTAGTCATCAGAGACACAATGAGATACCATCTTATTCCAGTCAGAATGGCCATTATTAAAAAGTCAAAAAACAAGAGATGTTGGTGCTGATGTGTATAAGGCAACACTTATACGTTGTTGGTGGGAATGTAAATTAGCACAACCTCTTTGGAAAACAATATGGAGATTTCTCAAAGGACTAAAAGGAGATTTACCATTTGATCTAGCAATCCCACTGCTGGGTATCTACCCAGAGGAAAATAAATCATTATATCAAAAAGACATTGCATTACCATGTTTATTGCAGTACAATTCACAATTGCAAAGGTGTGGAACCAGCCTAAGTGCCCATCAACCGAGGAGTGGATAAAGAAAATGTAGCGTATATACACCATCGAATGCTACTCAGCCATAGGAAGGATGAAATAGTGTCTTCTGCATCAACTTAGATGGAATCGGAGGCCATTACCCTGAGTGAAGTAATGCAGGAATAGAAAACCAAATGCCACATGTTCTTATTTATAAGTGGGAGCTAAGCCATGAGTATGCAGGGGCATACAGATTGGTACACCGGACATTGGAGATTCAGAAGGGGGGAGGGGGGGAGGTGGATGAGGGAAGAAAAACTACGTATCAGGTGAAGTGTACACTGTTTGGGTGAGGGGTACACTAAAACCCCAGACATCACCACTATACAATTCATCCATGTAACCCAAAACCACTTGTTTCCCTAAATCTATCAAAATATAAATTAAAAAAATAAATAGAAAATAAATATTTTAAATGAAAAAGTTAAATTAAGAAACATAATTTTTCATTAATCAATATGTAATTTTTTAAAACAAATCACTCCAAAGAACTGAGTGATATGCAATATCAATACTCATTCTATTCCTTTTTCTGTACGTATGGAAATAATATTTATAAGTGTTTATATTTAAACTAACAAAACATTTGAGTAGAAGTAATGCTGAACTCTATCTCAGACTACCAATAAGTCATATTACTCTATAGCTACATGCAAAAAAATAAAAAGCTCCATCCATGTCCTTAAGAGATATATTTCTAATAAAATTATACTATTTGTACTTAGTAATTATTTACTAAAATATAATATATTTGTTTTGATCATTTGTGTTTTACTTATGTTAGTTATAATGATAACTATCTAGAAGAAAGCAATTTATCCCTATAGTCTTATGACCAGAGGAAATTTTAAATATTTTAATTTTATATTCATATTCTTATTGCAAAGATGTCTAATAGCATGATTAAAAAAAGAAGCATAGAAATGTAATACATCAGGATAAAATTCTGTGGGGGAGGCCAACTGAAAAGAAAAGTATGAGGAAAAAAGGACACTGCAGAACTTCAGACATATAAAGAAAAGATTGTTTTGTGTTTTTTTGCTGGGTGATGATGGGTATTGAATTGTTATGTTTTTACATTCCACGGAATCTATTTAAATGAATGTGTAATTGTTTTATATTCAATGTCAATATTTACCATATACCAGAAAAGCATTTTTTGCAATTATTTAAACTTATGATAAAAATTACAGACGTCAAATTAAAAATAAGTGAGAGGCCTAATAGTTTGTCAAAATTTGTAAGGAGTATGTGAGCAAAAAAGTCAAAGACCACTGACCTGGAACACTCAACTAATTCTCTAGTAAAAAGACAGAGTCCCACAGAATTTTTTAAAAATCCAGTTACATGCTGTTTATAAGAGGCAATCCTAAAGCAAAAGGACATCAAAAGGCTGAAGATAAGATAATAGGAAAAGATGTATCAGGCAAATAGTAACTAAAAGAACAGTTGTATAGCTGTACTAATATGGGAAAAAACGGATTAAGGCAAAATTATTGCAAGAGATGAAAGGATCGCTGTAATGAGGGAAGATTTTACTCATCAGGAGAAATAAAAATGTTAAATTTCTGTACATCTAATAACACAGATTCAAAGTAGAAAAAAAATCCTCAAAAGTACAAGAAGAAATGGACGCATTCACCATCACATGAAGGCTCTACCAGTAGCTGAAAGACTAAACAGACAAAACCCAGTAGGAATATATGTACACACATGAAGAACAGAGTTAATTCAGCATCATGAGCACATGTCAAACACTGCACCCAACAGTTGGGCTCATATCCCTTTGAAGCACCTACAGAATATTTATGAAATTGATTATGTACAAAATAGCAAACAAATCTTGATAAATCCCAAAGAAACTATCTTTCAGTTCATGTTCCCCAATCAAATGAAATTAAATTAGAAGTCAATAACAAGAAAACTAATAAAATACCATACTTTAAAAAATAAAATGAAGTTGCACCTAAATAATCTGTTGGTTAATAATCCAATATCATAGAAATTAGATAACTCTTAGAATTAAACAATATAATGAAATGAAATTAAGTATCACAACTTATTGATAAAACTGACTCTTAGAAAATGAGCCCTAAAGTATATTAGAAAGGAAAAAATTAATGAGTGAAACATCCACTTTAAGAAATTAGAGACAAAAAGTAACAGAATTAACCTAAAGAAAAAGAGAAAGAGAGACAATAAAGATGAGAGCAGACAATAATGAAATAGAAAACAATATAATGGAAAGGATTGAAGTCAGTTCTTCGGAGGCTAATGAAATTGACCAACCCCTGATGAGATTAACACAGTCAAAAAATAAAGATAATTTAAACAAACAATATTAGGAATTAAATAGTATCCATAACTAAAGGTGCAGTAAAAATATAATAAGAAATATTATGGATTTATCCAGTAAATTTGAAAATTCAGGTGAAATAGACAAATGCCTAGAAATACATTACTTACAAAAACTGACTCAATTAGAAACAGAAAAACTTGAATAGTCCTATAACTATTAAAGAAACTAAACCAGTATTTAAAAGACTTCATAGGAAGAAAATACTAGATGGAAAAAACCAGATGATTTTACTATGAGCTTTCCCAAACATTTAAGGAATAAATAATTTTAATCTTACAGAAATTTTAAAAAAGAAAGCCTTGTTTTAAGCCTTTTAAGTCTTGCTTTAGTTACGTGTTGAACAGAACAAAAATGGGACGGACCTCACTGGGTCCTTGTGAAGACTGAAGGAGATAATGAACCGAAGTCTCTTGGGGGGAGCACCAGCGTTAAATGAATGGTAGCTGTTATTATTATTGTGCGTCGTGGCCCAGCAAAGCAGAGCGTTAATGGGGGGAGATTGCAGGAAGTCTGTGCTCATCCCAAGAGTCATTTCTCCAGGGCTGGGGTAGTCATGCTCCCTGAGGTTTTGCAATAAACCTTTAGCAATTGGCAGGATGCAGTCAAACCCCATGGGAAGCAGAAGTAGCTCAGAATTGTAAAGCGGACTGGCAGGATCAGGTGGGAAGGTGACTTTTCATGACTCTACCTAATTTCGAGGGGGGAGATCTCAACCTTGGTTGGTGCGTCTCCTAGCCAGCATGAGGCAGAGCAGAACAGGGAGGGGAGGACCCACCCTAAGGAACGCAATCCCACCCTAATTGGAACCTGGGTGCTAAAGGGGAGTTATCATTACCTTTTTTTTTGTCCTAAAGCTCCTGAGTTCTCAATTTGCAAAATTCCCTTATATATCAATAAGCAAATTTGTTCTCAATGCAACTTTACAAATCTTTCGGTGATATCTGACGTAACAGATGCAAAGCTTAAGGAAAATGAAACAGGGAAGCCCCAAACAACTCCTGATGCCTGCAGTTCTCGTGTTCTGGGGGAGATAGTAGGTGTGTCGGGGAGGATGAAGTCTATGTGTATGAGTGCGCACGTGTATGTGTGCACATTTGTGGTATTACGCAGACATATAAAAGATGATGCTTTGGACATTTTCACGATGCCGAATCTCCTGTCCGGAGACTGGGAAATGTGCAGACTCTGGGATGTCTCACGGAATCGTAGCTGGAGTAACAGGGTCCAATGGCTACTGGTGTCCTCAGAACATGTAACATCCAGGCCAGCCTGGGACTCACCAGGACTCGATGCCAGGCTCTGGCTGGTGGCTCTTGTGTGGATGTAGTGTCTGGGAGGGGTGCCTTTGGGGCCTGAATTTCACCCCTGAAGGGAATTGGAGGAATATCCTGACCCCAAGAAGCCTGCGACACACATTAAAGTTTAATGAAGGTGCCAGGCAAAGCCCTGTGGGGGACAGTTGTCACCAGCACTAATTTCCCCTTTGGATTCCCCCCTAATTTTCCACTGGGGAATTCCTTCTTTTTCTTTTTGATAAAGTGAAATTTATAAAGCATAAAATTAATCATTTTAAAGTTAACACGTCAGCGGCATTCGGTGCATTCACAATGTTGTCCAATCACCACCTCTTTCTGGTCCCAAACCATTTTCATCACCCTAAAAGAAAACCGCGTGAAGCCATCTCTCCCCCATTCCTCCTCCCCTCAGCCCTTGACAACCACCTCTCTGATGTCTGTCACTAGGAATTTGCCCACTCTGTGTATTTCATACAAATGGAGTCATACACTCTGTGACCTGTTGTGACTGGCTTCTTTCACTTGGCATAATGTTTTTGAGTTCATCCACGTTGTAGCATATATCAGTACTTCATTCTTTTTATAGCCGAATAATATTCCATTGCATGTGTATGCTACAATTTATCTATTTATCCATGGATGGACATTGTGTTGTTACCACCTTTTGGCTGTTATGAATAACGCTGCCATGAACATTTGTGTACAAGTGTTTGTTAGAGCACCTTAAAAAATCCTTTAGGTATACACTTAGGAGTGGAATTTCTGGGTCTTACAGTAATTCTGTTTATCTTTTTTGAGGAACTGCAAAACTATTTTCCACAAAGGCTCCACCATTTAACGTTTCCACCAGCAATGTATGAGGGTTTCAATTTCTCCAGACCCTTACCAACACTTGTCATTCTCTGCTTTTTTTTTAATTTTAATTATTATTGTAGCCATTCGAGTGGGTGTGCAGTGATATCCCATTGTGATTTTCATTTGCGTTTCCCTAATGACTAATGACGTTAAGCGTCTTTTCATGTGCTTATTGGCTATTTGTAAATCTTATTTGGAGAAATGTCTATTCAAGTCCTTTGCCCATTTTTTAAATGAGTGTTTGCCTTTCTGTTGTTGAATTTAGATATTCTGGATGCTAGACTCTTATATATCATTTGAAACTATGTTCTTCCATTCTGTATGCTGTCATTCACTTTCTTGATAATGTTTTTCGATGTTTTAAAGTTTTCAATTTAGATGAAGTCAATGTTTATCTATGTTTTTCTTTTTGTTGCTTGTACTTTTGGTGTCATGTCTAAGAATTCATTGCCAAATCCAAAGTCATGAAGATTTGCCCCTGTTTTCTTCTAAGAGTTTTGTAGTTTTCTCTCTTATATTATTTAGGTCATTGACAGATTTTGAGTTGATGTTTGCATATATCTGAGGTAAGGGCTGGACTTACTCTTTTGCATGTAGGTATTCAGCTGTTCCAGCACCGTTCGTTGAAGAGACTGTTTTTTTCCCCATTAAATGGTCTTGGCTTCCTTGTCAAAAATAAAATGGCCCTAAGTGTATGGGTTTATTTTTGGACTCTCAATTCTATTTCATTGGGTTATATGTCTATATTTATGCCAGTTAACTTCAATCACTGCTTAGATTACTGTAGTTTTATAGCATGTTTTGAAATCAGAAAGGGCAAAACTTCCAACTTTCTTCTTTTTCAGTATTGTTTTGGCTATTTGGGGCCCTTTGCAACTCCATGTGAACTTGAGAATTGGCCTTTCCAGTTCTGCAAAAATGGGAATTGGAATTTTGATAGGGATTACATTAAATCTGTCAATCACTTTGTGTAGCATTGTCATCTTAACAATATTTAGTCTTCCAACCAAGGAACACAGGATGTCATTCTGTTTATTTAGATCTTCTTTAATTTCTTTCAGCAATGTCATAGTTTCCAGTGTATGAGTCTTTAACTTCCTTGGTTAAGCTTTTTCCTGAGTGTTTCATTCTTTTGGATGGTATTATCCGTGGACTTGTTTTCCAAAGTTACTTTTTGGATTGTTCATTGCTAGAGTACTGTGATATTGTGAAATATATATTGGCCTTCCTCCCATTTCCTGGCATACAGCGCCTGAAACCCTTGAAATCTCTGGAGTGATGAGTGTCTACTGTATGCTACTGAGAAGATTGCCAACTGGGAGACCCCTGAATAGCTTCAGGATGGGCTGGTCACCTGAAAGAAGACCATGGCATGATCAGAGAGCTGGGACTTTCAGTTCCACCTCTCAACCTCTGGGGAGGGGTGAGGGGCTGAAGGTTGAGCTGATCACCAATGGTCAATGACATCATCAGTCATGGCTACGTAGTGAAGCTTCCATGCAAAAGCAAAAGGGCTGAGTTCTGGGGGCTTCTGGATAGCTGAACACAGGGAGCTTCCTGGAGGTGGTGTGCCCAGAGTGGGCACAGAAGCTCCTCACCCATTCTCCTGTATCTTGCCCTGTGCATTTCTTCCTTCTGGCTGTTCATCTGTACCCTTGGTAGTATCCTTTATAATAAATGGGTAAATGTAAATAAAGTGTTTCCCTGAGTTCTGTGAGTTGCTCTTGCAAATTAACTGAGCCAAGAAAGCGGTTGTGGGAGCCCCCAATTTGTAGCCAGCTGGTCAGAAGCATAGGTCACAACCTGTGCTCGAGACTGGCGTCTGAAATGGGGGACAGTCCTGTAGGACTGAGCCCTCAACCTGTGTCCAGGTAGATAGTGTCAGAATTGAACAGAATTAGAGAACACTGAGCTGGTGTCTACTGGAGAATCATCGGCAGGATTAGTTGGTGGAGAAAAATCCCCACACACCTGGGGTCACAGAACCGTCTACTGCTGTGAGAACATAGCAGGAGAAACTGAGTTGTTTTTTCCTATATCCTTATGTATAGAAACACAACTGATTCTTGTGTGCTGATCTTGTACTCTGCAACTTTACTGAATTTGTTTATTAGTTCTAGTAGGATTTTTGTGGATTCTTTGAGATTTTCTCCATGTAGGATCATGTCATCTCTGCATAGAGCTAGTTTTACTTCTTCTTCCCAATTTGGATAACTTTTATTTCTTTCTCTTACCTGATTGTTCTCGGGGGGGGGGCATTTTGTCTTGACCTATTCTCTACCTGTGGTTTAGGAGGGACTGATCCCACTCCCTGTTGCTTGGCTTGAGCCAGTCAACAGAGCCCATTTGCTGGTCCCCAGTGATGGGTCAAGAGTGGCCATGACCTACTGCAGAACACTGAGATGCAAAGAGATATTTGCATTAGCTTCTAGGAAGGAAGCTTCTCTTCTCTGTGGAAGCTTCTGGAAGAGATCCCGACTCTTCCTCTTGTGAGAGGTTGAGGTCTGGGATTGTGGTGGATACACCTGCTACCACGAGAGAAGAATCCTGGGGACGATGGCAGCAGAGGAGGGAAGTCAGAGCAGAGACCTGGAGAAATGGAGTGAGGGCCAGTAGTCACCTCAGGGCTCAGGAACTATGTCCTCTGAAACCCTCTTCCCCGGAGTTTTTGGTTATATGATCCAAAAGATCCTCATTTGTTTTTTTCATAAGTCAGTTTGGGTTCTCTGATACTGCTCTTAGCTTAAAATATTTTAAAGTTCCAAAGTACACGGTATAAGCCTTAGCTTAGTTTAAACTTAACCAGCTATGGTTGTTTCCCTTAGACTTTTTACCTAATCACAACAATGATAAAGACGGAGACATGTTTAAGGAGACAGTACGTGTTTCTTTTAAGTGAGGCAAAAGCTTTTTTTTTTAAGTTACCTTTTTATTAATCTAATGTGTTTTTCTCAAAACATTTTTAATGATGTGTATTCATTGTTGAATGCGGAGTGAGAAAAAGGATACAGAGAAGAGAAAAAGAATTGATGGCCAAGGGGGACAGGTGAGATGACACAAGGAGAAAGGGGTTGTGGAAATGGAGCAAAGGAGGAGGAGGAGGGACAGGGCCTGGGTAGTCTCTTAGGTCCTCTTTGCTGGGAACACTCTCCCTCTGGTATCTACTTGGCTCCCACTTCCTCTTGTCCAGGTTGCCTGTAGCATTGCCTCTGCAGGGAGCCCTTCCCTGCCTTCCCTGCCTTCTACGTCTGTCTGTCACCCCCTCCAGGACCCGATTCTGTTTTCTCCGTGCAAGTCCTGCCCCTGCCATGTTCAGTCTCTGGTTTAGTCTCTCAATCTCACTTGGCTGTAAGCCTGGGGCTGTCACTACTCTGTCCTCACTACTAGAACACTGCACGGCGCATAGTGTGTGGGCAGTTAATGATGAGTGATGAGTGAATGAATGAAATCTGAACAACTTATTCACTTAGGGTTGCTAAGGAGAGGCAGGGGCCTCTCTTCCAAGACAGCACCCTACCCCACCCCGTCCCCTCCCCCAGCCTTACCAGGTGGACCAGGTGGACCAGGTAGACCTGGTCTGAGCTCCCATGGTGCTCGGGGCTTAACTCGAAGGACACCCTTCCTGCACTTTCCAAGCGCCTCCCTTAGACTGAGCCCTTGAGCCACGAGCTGTCTTTTGTTTAATATTGCTGTTCCCAAAGTCTGGTGTTAGTCTGGTGCTCCGTTTTGAACTAATGGTCTGAGAAGACCCCAAAGTCTTTCCTTTTGTTACCTGGAGTTTAGGAGATGATGGCTACATCTCAGATGCCACACAGATTAAACCCAGAAAGGAAGCAAGAAAGCTAGTGGCTATTTTTCAGCGAGTGACTCCATTTGGTTCAAGAAACTGCGGCCCGGAGTCTGCGGCCGGCGGGGCCGCGCTGTGGCCGCTCTGCCACTAGGTGGCGGTGGCGCCCGCGAGTCGGGGGGCGGTCGGGGCCTCCCTGCCCGCTGACGCCATCGCAGGGACGCCATTGCGGGGACGCCTCGGCTGTGCCTCTGCACCGCGGGTCCCCAGCACTTCTGGGAGGGGCCGCTGTGCTGACTCTGGCCCCAGGGTGCGCTGACACCCAGTCCCTGGGTGCCGGCGCTCTGCCCTGACCCGACAGAATCTTCCAGCTCCTGGAGGGCATGTGCGGCCTCAGAGGGCCCACCTCTGGATTCTGACCCTGGACGTTGTCGCTAGAGGGTTTTTGCTGCTTCTGGAGCGGTACCAAACCAGGGAGCCAAATCTTACATTACCTGTTTGTGCTCTGGGAAGAAGCATTTGGAGGCCTGCTCCTGAACAGTCCGTCACTGTGTCACCCTGACTCCCAAATTCCCACTGCTAGAGGCACTCTTAGGGCGAGCAAGGCCCGCTAGCGGGTGTCAGCAGGAGGCAGTGAACTCGCCCTGCTGGCGAGTTTGTCAGAGCTTCTAACTGTAGCTTAGGCCACCCCTCACGCAAGGGTCCCGGGGGCAAGCCGCATCTGCATCCCGGCCAGCTGCAGATGCAGAGCCCAGACCCACCGCATCAGAGCCTGCACCTAACACCATCCTCAGGTGGGCACTGCAGAGCTGCGGAAGTGCTGGCAGAGGACGGGTCTGAGGGCAGCGGGGAACGGTGGGCAGGTCCGCAGCCTGAGGCACTGACCTCTGGGTCAGCGTCAGAGAGGGAGGGCACAGGGGTCCTTCCCCCGGGAGAGGGTCCTGGCTCGGGCCAGGCATGTGTCCCCGGACCTCCAGGAGCACATGGTCAGTAGGTGAGGAGGGCTCTGAGGTCAGGAGGGAGGCCCTGCACTTTGCTCCCTATGGAGCCTCTACCAGCCAGGACCAGGCACCGCACAGATATTTGTGGACTGAAGCATGAAAGTGGACAGACGGCCCAGTGCCCTGCGGCGCCTGGTTGGTTCTGAGGGCTGGCACCTTGGCAAATGGCCTGTGCTCAAAGACGAACTTTACCCACCTCTGGCTGTGCTCAGGGCCGGCTGTGCCAAGTGAATGAGCAAAACCAGGGGACAGGGATGGCATTCCAGTCTGAGCCGTGGTTCTCTGAGAGGGTGACTTTGCCTACTTGGGGTCATCGGCCATGTCTGGAGACATTTTTGATTGTCATTTTTAATTGGGGCGGGGATGCTACTGGCACTTAGAGGCAGAGGTCAGGGGTGCTGTAAACACCCTGCAAGGAGCAGGGCGGTCCCTCCAACAAAGCATGATCTGGCCCCAGATGTCAGCAGTGCCCAGGTTGAGGAATCACGAAAGAAGGCAGCTGGCTCCCCCAGCACTGTGAGTGCGGATTTCTAGTCCCGGTAGGTCCATGTACCCCTCGCCACCCCCACTGGTGGCTGTAGGGACCTGAGAGACCTTATTAGGAGTGACTGCAATTCTGGTCCCAGTTGACTGTAGGAACAGGGCTCCTGCCAGGCTGACATTGCCCTTGGGAGTCTAACTGTCCATGGCAGAATTCCGTAACCTGTTCCAGTTCCTCCTCCCAGATGCCAGGATTCTGGCAGTGCCCACCACCCTGCTGGCCGTGGACTGTTGCCTCTGACTGCAGGACTGGTCCCTCCTGTGGCTTAAGACAGCTCCAGCCAGCCTGCTGCAGTGTGACAGCTGGGGGCGGGGAGGGAGAGGACTCCTACATGGGAAGGCTTTTCCATGGCAACAGCTCATTCCTGGTATGTGGCCCCCTCCCCCACTGCTCCTGCAGCACTGGGGCATGAGCAGCCCCCGTGTCCCCACCAGAGATCAACTTGGCCAAAAGGATTTATTTTCAATTCTTTTGGGGGAAAAACAATAAAAACAACCCCAGATAGCCCTACTTTGCTCAAGAGAACCAAATCCTTGGGTTTGCAAAATACTAGTGCTTTTATTTGCCCTTTCCTTTCTTCCCCTCCCCTTTTGTTGTTGTTTGTGTTTAAAATTCATGCTTTGTCTTTCATATGAGTTTCTCCTGATGAGGCTATTTTCCGTAACATTTTTCTTTAGTAAATTTCTCCAGAATATGTGGTTACAATTATTTTTATTTGACTATTATAAGCTCTATGACATTGGAAGCTGTCTCTCTCCATCCATCCACCCATCCACCTGCCCACCCACTTACCCATATACCCACCCACCCACCAATTCATCTACTCACCCATCAGTTCACTCATTCCTGCAGCCAGCTAACAATCCATCTGTCCATCCATCCATTCATCTATCCATTCATCCACCCATCTATCCATCCATCCATCAGCAAAGGCAAACATTTGGAGCACCTGCTCTCTGCCCCGCCCTTCAGAAGATCTTACTGTCACAGAGATATCTTTCTAGTAGAGCTAGAAATTCACAATGCAAAGTGTTAAATGCAATTCGATTGTTACGTACAAAGTCCTATGGAGCCAAAGAGAAGGAGCTGGCTAACTTGGGGGAGCTAGGGAAGATCTCAAAGGGGAAGGGGCTTATCAGGAGAGCCCTGGAGGAGCCCTGCAGGGTCATGGGATCAGCATTTATTTGGAAGGAATGGTGAGTGGGTGATTCATTGGGTTGCTGGAGTGAAGATGGGCAGGAGATGATGCTGGACAGGTTAGTTAGGTCTTTACATTGTGAAAGGCCTCCAGTGACATCCAAGGCCATGCATTTCCTCCTGCAGACAATGGGAGACACTGGTGGATGTTATGGTCAGCACTGTTTTAGACATATACCTCTGGGAGCAGGGATTGTGCAGAGAGGTGGAAATGCTTTTTCTTGTAAGTGCCTTAAAATTCTCTAGTAGGTTTGGAAACCTCTTTTCTGGGGTTATAGGCTTGTTGCACAATTCCTGGTAACACTCAGAAAGCCTCCCTTGTAAGGGGTGGTGTCTGGCCCTGCAGCTTTCAGAGAAAGAGCATGGAAGAGGATATAACTGTACTAGCTGTAGGGTTTTCTACCTGTGGTTGAGACACCCACGTTACCCATGGAGCACCTACTAATGGGGAAGCGCATGGCCTTTGGAGCCAGACCAAGTGGGCCAAATCCCAGCTCCACCACTCATATGCTGTGGCAATGTAAAATATGTTCACAAATTCTTAGCTGCTTCTCCTTTAAGAGATAGAGCCTAATTTTCCTCCCCGTATGTGTAGGCTGGACTTAGTAATTCATTTCTAATAAATAACATTGAAATGATGTTGTGTAACTTCAGAGACTAGGCATGCGGCTTTCTCTCTTTCTCTCTTGAATTGCTTGCTTTGGGGAAAATTAGCTGCCAGGTTGCGAGGACACTGAAGCAGCCTACAGAGAGTCCCAGGTGGCCAGGACCTGAGGCCTCCAGCCAACAGCCACGTGAATGCGCCATCCCCAGTCCAGCCTTCGGATGGCTGCAGCCCCAGCCAACACCTTCACTGCAACCTCATGAGAAAGCCTGAGCCAGAGCTACCCAGCTAAGAAGCTCCTGAATTTTTGATCTCCAGAGACTGTGAGAGAATAAATGTCGGTTGTTTCCAGTCACTAAGTTTTGGGGTAAGTTGTTGTGCAGGAAGAGATAACGAATATAAAAGCTGTGCACCCTTGGACAAGTTAATGAACTCTCCTGTACCTCTGTTTCCTCACCCCTGTGATTAGAGTGATGATAATGGAATCTGTGTCACAGAGGAGCAGTAAGGATTTTGTGAATGAACACAGGTGAAGTGCTTAGAACAGTGCCTGGCATGCAGTAAGTGCTCAATAAATGTTAGTTATAATGACAAGTAATTGCATGATCTCAGGCAGAGGTAGAAGGAATGGGGAAGAAAGAGGCCTCTTGCTGAATGAAGGAAAGATAGTGGTCCTAACCATTTGGCAAGCGCCACCAATCCAAACTCAGCCCAGGGTGAGGATGTCCCCAGACCAGTGAGGTTCAGGGGATGGGCCTTCACCAGGGACCCTGCTGTGTGGTAGGGATTCTGCTCAGCCCAGCACGCTGTTATCTCAGTAAATTCTCATACATACACTCACCTTTCTAGACGTGGTTGAAAGAACCATAAACATTAACTTGGAAAAGCTTTATCAGACATCCTCTGAAGCTACTGAGCACATCCATGGCCACTGGTGCTCAGGGGAGCCCTGAATCAGCGGAAGGGCTGGATACTGTTGTGACTGCATTTATCAAAATTCTTATTTGACTGTAGCCAGATATTTCTATATGCATAGCTGGCATAGAGTAAATCATGCTTTTTTTCCCCATAATACAAAAGTTAGATTTATAGATGTCATTTATTCTCTCTCAACTGGTTTCCCCTACTGGCCAGGAATATATATAGGCAACAGCTCATTTTCAACTGTTTACTCATTTTTTTCTCATTTTTTTCCCTTTTGGAGTGAAAAAAGATTATGAAATTTCAACTCAGTGCAGAAAATCCTGAGGAAGCCCTCTCAAGACATTCAGAGCAGCACATGAGGCCAAGCCCTGAATTGCAGACTCTGACCCTGCATGGATGAGTCAGGGCCCAGGTGAGCAACTGGCTGCAGGGAATTTCTAAGGGCACCTGCGGGAAAGGCAAGACCAGCTCGCAGAGCAGCACTGTGCTGACATCCAAGATACTTAGCTGCCATCAAGGGCATGCTCATTTCAGCACTTGTCATAGGGCTGTTTCTTAGACTTGTGTGTCCCACGACCCTCTTCCATATTCTCTCCCCTCCCCTAAAACTTCCGAGACTGAGCCCATATCTAAGGATGCTCACTGCCTGGGCTCACAGAGCAGCTGACCAGCCAAATCCTTGGGTATTCATACTGTGATGGTTAATTTTATATGCCAACTTGACTGGGCATGGGGTGCCCAGATAGTTGGTTAAACATTATTCTGGGTACTTCGGTTAGAGTCTGGATGAGATTAGCATTTGAATCACTAGGTTGAATAGAGCTGATTGCCCTGCCCAATATGGGTGGTCCTCATTCAACTCACTGAAGACCTCAATAGAACAAAAAGGAAGAGTAAAATAGAATTTGCTCTCTCTGCCTGACTGTATTCTGGCTCGGACATTGATCTTTTCCTACCTTTGGAATTGGACTTGGACTTGGAACTATTCATACATCATTGGCTTTCCTGGGTCTTCAGCTTGCTGACTGCAGATTGTGGGACTTCTCAGACTCCATCGTAACTGTGCAAGCCAATCCTTATAATAAATCATCTCTAACTTTATCTATCTATCTATCTATCTATCTATCTATCTATCTATCTATCTGTCTATCTTTCCTTTTGGTTATGTTCCTCTGGAGAACCCAGGCTATACACATACTGTGCAGAACATTGCAGTCACCCTTTCATGGGGGTGTGACCCCTTTATGGAGCTTCTTTGACCTCTGTTCCTAGGATCTCACTGCCCACTGGAAGAGTCCATTCTCTCGAGGGGCAGCACTCATCATTCCCAGCCATTGTATTTCGGCAGCAGGTCCCATCATGGGCCCTGGGCTGAGGATCACACTGGCTGTGGGCATTGCTATGATCGCTGGAGCTGACTGCAAGATTCATAACTAATCTCAGGAATCTGTCCATTAGATATTAAGGAGTGGACAGCTTAGGTTCTCATGAAGCTGGTCAGAAATAACAACGCCAGGGTGGGAGCTTCCTCTTGTCTCTCTAATTCTCTTCAGAGGCTGAGAGTTCCCATGCGTTACCTTTCCTGGCATTTGCCAATTGATGCTGACAACTTGAGACTCTCAAATTAGGGGAGGGAATTCCCAAGGTGTAGGCAGGGGTAATGCAAGATGATCTAGAAATAGCCACGGTAATTTGACAACTTGCCAACCTCCTCCGATGTGCTTGTCTCTTCCTCTTCTATGGGTAATTCTTTGTTGGGTTCGGTCTAAGAGGAGTGTGACAGGTGTCTCTTGGGGAATTTAACACTGGATGTCACATTGTCCTGAGAGAATATAAACCTGTAATTTGACTGGGAGCTTCTGACAGGTGTGTGCATGTGCTTGCTGGTTTCACTCTGATCTGTCTGGAGGGGGCTGTTCTTCAGGAATTTCTGTGCTGAGTCAGATTCTGCGTAACGTTTTTTACTCCAAAAGGTGAAAATGAGTGCCTTTTAAAATCCTTCTGTTCATTAAACTTTATGTCTGTGAATACACACGTGGCCGGTGAATTATGCTAGTGACTTGGCTAGAAAAAAAAAAGAGACAGATTGAAAAAGAAAAAGGTAGTGATCCAAACCAGGTTTTCTAGATGGTCATGTCCCTGGGTAGCAATCTGGTCCAGTGAGACCACCCGCCGACGGAGCTCCCTGCAGTCTGGAGGTCGGGGTGTGCGGTGCCGGCCTTGGTTGGGTGTTGGATGGAATGAGCACGTGCTGCTGTGTCTCCCCATGAAGGGGAGAGAAGTCTGACATGTCCACACACTGGGGACTGCCACATCACTGTCCTGTTGGTTCTTTCATTCCACGAACGTTATTTGTTTAGATGGCCGCTGAGGAGACTGCAGAAGGAGACAGGTTACTCGCAGCGGTGGTGTATGCGTTTCCTGTAGCCATGGTGACAAATTACCACAAACTTGGCAGCTTAAAACAACAGAAAATTATTGTCTCGTAGTTCCGGAGGCCAGAAGTCTGAAATCAAGGTGTTGGCAGGGCCGCGCACCTTCCGAAGGCTCTGGGGAAGGCTCTTTTCTTGCTTCTCCCAGCTCTGGTAGCTCCAGGCATTCCTTGGCTTGTGGCTACATCACTCCAGTCTCTGCCGCTGCCTTCTCTGTGTGTCTCCCTCTGAGGGCACTTGTCGCTGGATTTAGGGGCCACCTGGAAAATCCAGGATGACTTCGTCTTGAGCTCTTTAACCTAATGACATCTGCAAAGACCCTTTTTCCTATAATTTCACATTTATAGGTACTGGGGCCTAGGATGTGGACATATCTTTTTGGTGGTCACCAGTCAACCCTCTACAGATGGGTTGGTGCCAAAGCAGTGACCAGGGTGGTCCTCTGTCTGCCCAAGAACTACTGGCGAGTGTTCCTAGGGGTGGAGGCAGTGCTGGGTCCTGCTGCTGGACCCTGGGCCATCCTTCCCTGCAGCCTGTTGGGAAGGGCTGCAAGCCCAGCTCTGGAGCAATGGGCAGGGCAGGCAGGACTGCTGCCGGGTGCAGCCGGCTCGGCCCTGCAAATCACTCGGACCCTGCTCCGGCCAAATTAGACTCGAACACTCAAGCCAGCCTTTGTTTTCCCAAGTAAATCCAGCTTGCTCCCGCCCACTGTTTCTCAGTTGCCAGCGTCAAGTGAGGGAAGCATTCCTGGAAAAATGTGTCCTCGGAATCATATTACCATCCTGATTTACATTAAAATTTCTTCAGCTATGTATTCCCAGAGGGAGGAAATTGGCCATGAGACATCAACAAAAATTCACACATAAGCACAAAGCAAGCCTAAAGAAAAATCGTGTTTGCAGAAAAAGGAGGCAATGTTGCAAATGTGGCTTCAACAGTGACAGAAATGGCCGTGGACACCAGGACAATGGGACAAGGGAGAAGCCTCATTTCCTGGAGGGATTTTCCAGGTTCTTGCTTTTTGAAAACAGCATTTGAAGAGCGTGGCTTTCAATAAATCCTTCCTTGGGGTTCACCGAAACCATCCTCTTTTTGCTCCCCCTCCTCCTCTCCCTCCTCCTCTAAGCCCAGTGGCTTCTTTACAGTTTCTATCTGCACGTTGCAGATAATACTCCATGGAGGACCTTGGGGCACTGTCTCTTTAAGGGTTGGGATGGTCTGTTTCCCCTGCTCAGCATGTTTGTTTGTTTGCAGGAAAAGCAAAGGAAAGATCAAAGCCTGGCAGGGAGGGAGAAGAGAAGACAGGACAGAAGCCAACTCCCAGGAGGTGAGATGAGCAGTCAGGGTTCTGGTGTGGTGAGCCCAGAGCAGCCCCCACGCGTGTTGGTGGTCCGGACCTCGGGCCAGGGCTCCTTCCTGATGTGTCACAGGGGAAGGCGCAATGACGTGGGTAGGCGGGAGGAGACAGGATGGCTTCTGCAGCCTGGCGCCCTGGCTGCTGGCCCTGCCTGTGGCACCGGGTGGGTGGGCACGAGGCCAGGAGTGACTTTCCCTGCTGGCCTGAGACGCACAGCGACCACGCTCCGTGTGAGGCTGCCCCAGACAGAGAAAAGGTGTTCCCTGTCATGCTTTCTCCAGCAGCAGATGGACTGGGCTCCAGTAATAAATAAGAAATAATACAACTTCCCCCAGAATCGCTGCATTAGTTTCCTTGGGCTGCCACAACAAAGTACCACAAACCGAGTGGCTTAAACTGCAGAAACGTATGGTTACACAGTTCTGGAGACAGGAAGTCTGAGATGAAGGTGTCAGCTCCTGGTGGTTGGTGGCGCTCCTTGTCTGCCCTCACCGGCAAGTGCTCTTCTCCCTGCGCACATGTCTGTGCCCAAATTCCCCCCTTTTTAGAGGACACTGGTCATACTGGAGGAGGGTCTACCCTACTCCAGTATGACCTCATTTAACTTAACTAATCACATGTGCAAAGATTCTGTTTCCAAATAAGGTCACACCCTTAGGTACTGGGGTGGGGACTTCACCATATGAATTTTGGGGCACAATTCCACAACAGTCATGAAATGTTCTGTTGGCATAGGAAGGTTAGGGGAGCTTAGACTGATATTTGAAAGAGTTAAAACAGCCCAAAAGTTAGGGATAGTATTTAAAAACTTTTGTTTTTCGGTACAGGGGGTCAGAAAAAATCAGGAAGTACTAAGGTGATGACCAGCAAAGCTAGATTATTTAGTGAGGAGTGTTAGGATGATCACATGGCCATTTAGAACAAGTCACGAGCCAGCTGCCCAGCTGGGTCAGCTGGGTCAAAGGTCTCAGTCTAAAAATTAAACTGTTAAAAGCACTGGAAAAATACAAGGGAGATCATTTTATGTTAATTTTATAGAAATAGGGAAAGCCTTTCCAAGTATAACACAAAACTGAGATCTCATAAAGAAAAATAACAGGTTTCACAACATAAAAATACTATGCAGGCAAAAATAAAAAGCCAAAAATATCATTAACAAAGAGATCCATGACAGACTGTGAAAGATATACGCAAAACACATGACTGACAGAGGGCTAGTTTCCTTTATATAAAGCAAGCAATTAGAAAAATGTAAAAATCCATTAGGAAATGGGCAAAGAGTAAAAAGAAACATCAATAAATATATTACAGATGCCCAACTGCATGCTAAGAGACATAAATGACACCTAGTTTTCACTGCTCCTGCTGGCAAAGCTCAACGCGTTGTTCATGTCCAGTGTGGACAGAAATATGTACTCACAGGCGTGCTCGCCTCTGGAGGTGGGATTGTAAATCGGCACAACCCTGCGTAGGGCAACTTGGCAATATCTTTGAAAGCAAAGAATGCACATCCTCTTTTATCTCATCAACCTCACTTCTAAGAATCTATCCCATGGAAATCAAAGAGATGCATTGCAGTGATTTTATGGTAGGAACCTATCTCAAATATTCTTCGATCGAGCACTAGTTATAAAAATGACCATATATCCATAACATGGAAAGTTACTTTGCAATTTAAAAAGGACATGTTTCTACCCAAAGGAAAAAAAGACATTCTATAAAAAAGACATCTGCACTTGAATGTTTACAGCAGCAAAATTCACAACTGCAAAGATGTGGAAATAATCCAGGTGCCCATCAATACATGAGTGGATTAATAAATTGTGGTATATGTAGACGATGGAGTTCTACTCAGCCACAAAAAACAATGGTGATCTAGCACCTCCTGTGTTATCCTGGATGGAGCCGGAGCCCATTCTACTACTAAGTGAAGTGTCACAAGAATGGAAAAACAAGCACCACATGTATACACCATCAAATTGTTATTAACTGATCAACACATAAGTGCACATATAG
The DNA here is from genome assembly GCA_004363605.1 of Indri indri. Classification (NCBI taxonomy): domain Eukaryota; kingdom Metazoa; phylum Chordata; class Mammalia; order Primates; family Indriidae; genus Indri; species Indri indri. The sequence continues at coordinate 235,393 of RJWJ010000416.1, forward strand.
TAGTAACATTCATAGGGTGTTGGGCAGGTGGGAGGGGGGAGGAGGGGATGGGTATATTCACACCTAATGGGTGCGGTGTGCACTGTCTGGGGGATGGACATGCTTTAAGCTCTGACTTGGGTGTAACAAAGGCAATATATGTAACCTAAACATTTGTACCCCCGTAATATGCTGAAATAATAAATAAATAAAGGAAAAAAATTAAAAACAATATGTTCATGTGTTAATCTACATTTACAGTATATGTTACATTTTAAAAAGGCAATTAACCATGGGCAAAAATGTGTGCTCCCATTTGTGAGACAAAACATGATACGTGCTAACGCATGTGCCAGTATGCTGGGAGGGTGTACAGCATTTCCGGGAAAGCGCTCAAGTGACCGTGAATGTGGGCTCTGTCCCGTGGGGGACTGGACAACAGGGGAGGGGGGTGTATTTTTCATTACACAGCCTTTTATGCCATTGGAATGTCTTATCCTGTGCAGGTAGTACTTTTAATGTAAAAATGTCCTTTTTAAAATTTTGAAAATGAGGAGCAGGAATGAATCCTTCTCGGTCGGCAAAGAGATTTTGCTCTGGGCTACTCGCACGTGCTCTCCCCGGATACAAGTGGACATGTCAGAATTAATTGCTTTAGACTGAAGCAAATGAGGGCAGAGTCATCGCCCCGGTCACGCTGGCCGTGGCGGTGGAGAGCAGGGTGGCCAGCGCCCGGGAGGAAAGGTCTCCTGCGATTCTAAAGGTGTGCGTTGAACCTGCTGTTTCCAACCTGCGATCTCCATGCGTCCCCCTCCCGTGTGAGGTCCTAATCAGGACGCGAGCGTAGACGCGGGCCTGTGCACGCGGGCCTGCCCTAGACTTAGGCGCACCGGGTGCCGGGACACAGACGCGCAGGGAGGGCGAGGGAAGGGGTACGCGAACCGAGGGCTGGGCAGAGGGCGTGCGGCAGGGGCAGAGCCCAGAGCCCGCTCTTCCTCCGGCACGCAGATCCAGACTCCTGAGAAACACTCTGCCGAACGAAGCTTGTTTCTGAGGAAAGCGAGGCCCTGAGCAGTTGAGTGACTCACGATGGCACTGGGGAGGCCCCTTAGGCGGAGGCCCCAGGCCCTTGGAGGTGCTTCGGTGGCCGGCTTGGGCTTCCCGACTGGGGACGCTGGGCCGGGAGGACCGGCTGCTGGAGGTGCAGAAGGTAATAGTTGAGCCTCCACCAAGGTCTGGGCCGCAGGGGACTGTGCACCACAGCCACATGAACGTTCCGGGTGACTGAGGGTTGTCCCTTTAAAGTGCGATACAAATAAACAAACACTTCCTAACTTGAGGCCAGAAATCTTTCTGAATTGTGGGAGACATTTCCCTTTCTTCCCTAGCAGACTACGCTGAGTATAATTTAAGCTTTTTCTTCATGTCTCTGTGCCATCTTGTTGAAACATCAAGTACTGTTCTGTCCCGCAACGCAGACCTGGCGTCAGGAGACGGCGAGGTGGGCAGGAACATCGGCCTCTCTAATAAACGATTCCAGACAGCTGCAAGTTTGGGCTTTTCCCCTTTGATTTATAGCTCTGGGCTTTCCTCACTCACTGTCAGACCTGCCTCTTGCTGCTTTCAAAGTGACGGATTAGCAAACCCATCTCTTCTACCTTTGCTGCTCCCACGGTGCTCTGGTCGGGGAATCCAGACATCTGAGCTCGTTAGGATTTCTTATTAGAAAAAAATATGTAAAAAAGACACAGACTCTGCTTATCTTCCTGTGGATTTTAGACGTTGTGCTAAAATGTAGGGCACTGCGATGCCTTTCAGGATCGCATTTTTCCCCTCATTTTGGGATTTGCAGTTGGTTTCTGGAATCTAGATGGATAAAGTTGCTAGATAAACAAGAGCCAGATGATGGAAAAGTTTCGTTATTCTATTTTTAGCGTATTCAATAATTCCGGGTAATTTAAATTTTTTTTGTTCACTAAGTCCCACCATCCAAGATGGCAGGCCTCACCTGGCCTGTTTCAGGTATAAAACACATGAATGAGAAATAGGGAACTCTCCAGTCTTTAGCTGGTTTTTAAAAGGGCTTGGAAAGCAGGATTTTTTTTCTCTCTTAGAGGTATAATTTTAGATCTAAAGTGCTCTAATGTATTTAAATTATATGCAATGGGATTCCCATCACATATAATCATTCAGATTCAACCTAAAAAAGAAGAATTACCAGCTAATAAGGAGGGTAAGCACTTTTTCTAACTTGACATTTTTAGATGTTTGAACCATCTGTCATTATACAGGCAAGTAGAACCTCTGAGTACTAGAGATATACCAGTATTTTAAAAGCAATCTTTTAAAAAATTATTATCTACTATGTTTCAGATTCTATGCTAGTTTTTTTTTATATCATCTCATTTAATAATCATTGAAACCAAGCCAGGCAGGTATCTTATCAGATAAAGAACCTGAGGTCCAGGGAAAGCGGATCACTCAGTCCAGGACACAGCTAATGGGTGGGAGGTAAGGTCGTGAGTGTAGGTGCTCTGACCCCAAGTCCAGGGTTTTTCCTAGTGAGCCTCACCCACATTTCTCAGCCTAATGGGACATGTCACCTAGCCCACGGCTGGCCAGGCTTGTTCTGCGATACTGGACTCCAATGGCCCAGGGAGCAGGGAAGAGGGGCGCAGCTGTCAGATGAGGTACCTGAAATTATTTATTTACAAGGCCTGTCTGCAAAGATACTTGGCTGGAACCCAGACTTGGTTGCTTCAGAAGTATTTTCTTTAGTCCTACTGTTTTGAAAAAGTTACTTACTAGACACAGCGACATGGGTGGAAGTGTTGGCTGGAATGCCAGGTCCAGAGAAGATGAGGGTGGGTCAAATGGAGGAGTCTTTGAATGTATGTTGCATTACTATAATTCGATTGTAGTGAAGGTAAAATTAAATATATGTATTATAGATACATTAATACATTAATGTGTATATATGCATATTTGTGTACATGTATGTATGTGTATGTGTAATCTCTATTCCTCTCTCCCTCTCTCTCTCTGTTGAAGTGCAGGAGGGAATGAGAAGTCTCATTACGGGGAAGCTTTCAGGATCTACAGCTTTTCAAAATCGACTGCTTTGTAGTGGACAGAGCCCTGGTAATGAGAAAATGGCACTCTCTAGCCCCCAAGTCCTTGAGTAAGATGAAATCTCCACTAATCATCTGCTCTGAGATCACTTCCAAATCCCTCATATTAAAAGGTCAGATGGGTTATCAGGAGAAGGGTCACTTGAGGCAAATTGGTAAGACAAGTGTGTTTTCCTTTTCTTTTCCCTTCCACCTTCCCACGTTGTTTTTCCCTTTCCTTTAAGAGACTCGGTGTTCTCACCATGTTTCTTTGTTATCAAAGCCTCCCAAGCAGCACTTAGAGCCTAGGTTGAAATTTTCAGGGTCTGACTTATCTAACCATCTATCCAACCATGGTCCTAGTTCTCAGTATGTGGTAGGCACTTGGAAGATTCCTACCCAGCAGGGAGCTTTATTTGAGATAAATGATCTTGAAAGATGGATGACATCCCACTATAATCAACTAGTCTGTCCTTATAAAATCCTTTCTTCCTTAGGATAGGATTATGGAATTAAAATTGAGTCTAATCATGTGATATATTTAAAAATATCCATATATATGATAAGTTGCTACTATGATTCTTTATGTCATCATTATGAACTATTCAATGTTCAAAGGTTTATCATTTTCCATTTAATTATATTTTACATTCAAGGCTTTCTACTCTATAGCATGAACCTGACAGTAACTATCCCCCTCGAATCTGTGTTTAAGTTTATAAAAGTTTGAGGACTACCTATCACCAGTTTTTCAATAAAACGTTTGCATTGAAATAATTAGATGATGCTCTGTGGGGTAAGTTTTTAATCTCCTGGGAATGTCTACAGTGGAGCTATATATCTTTGCATTTTTAATGGATGTTGCTAGGATAAAAGACTTTAGCTTTGAGAGTCTTAGGAAATCTTAAGATTTTTGCATTTGCTAAAGGCCTAAGAATATTTTCCTGAAGTTTGGGGACAGTACTGCAGCTACCAAGAATGGCACCTGGCTCAGTTAACAGTACAGTCAGGGTACAAATATGAATTTTAAAAGTTCCAAAGAACCCCTCTTTTTCTAAACAGAAATTGGACATACATATGCACATATCGAAGTAACATATTAATGGGTGAAATTTTGGGTTACTTTTCAATTTCAAGCTAAGCAAGCTTAGGTCATATTTCTGAGGAGCAAAGATGGAGACAGAGAATTGTGTGGTGGCTGAGAGTGCAAGGTCACTAGTCCATGAAGCCACTGCAGGGGCAGCTGGCCAGGTGTGGGTCAGGTAATGGTTCTCCGGGTCCCATTGGCTCCAGGGGGCATATATCAGGACCTTTAAGGACTCCCATGGGAGCTTCATTCCCTGGACTTGAAGCGAGAGACATCTCTTACCCCTCCCTTATGGGCGGCTGTGATGGTCTCAAATCACACTCTAATCCTAACTTCCCGATGATTTACCTTCAATGGGGGTGAAGAGTTAGGCCCTGAAACCTGATTCTGATTGCCCGCTTTGCACACAGCCCTGGCAGCTCTTGTTGGAAGGTGGCGGTATTGACGCCTATTGAATGGGAGCATCAGCTGAGGCTGACTTCTAAAGAGTTCCCCTTGGGTGTCCTGTTCCTTCCTGATTCACAATTTGGCTTCTGTCTGGAACGGCTCCCAGGAACAGCTTCTGCCACTGCTCAGTGATTATGGTCTCTGTTCTAGCTTGGCGCAACTTTGGCATGAGTTGAAATCCAGTGATGTCAGCGGGGTGTAGTGAGAAACGGTTGGAGGCCACTTGGCAGGGGTGGAATCTGTGCAGTTAGTAGCACACCTGTGCTTGCAGGAAAGCACGGCCATCAGAAGGCCGCAGACCCCGCAGACAGGCCCCATCGAGTTACACAGCGGTGGAGATGTGAATGTGTTCATCCAATGCACTTGTGCTATGGTCCACCACTCTGGATCAAATGCCTTCTTTGAGATGTTTTGCTGTATATTAATAATTTAAAAAGTCTCTAATTGCAACTGATTGCCCATTTATTTCAAGAAATTTTTGAGTTAGCTGAATTCGAGCACACTTGGATGGTCACTTGGGGTTTCCTGAGATGGAATTCGGTATGTGGCTCGACGCCCACAGACTAAAGAGCATCAAGTGGCACCCACATTCCCATTTCACGTTTGTGTTTCAGCTGCTTCTCCCTTGACCTTTGGGAAATAAACACGATGCATTTTTTTTCCTTCAGAATAATTTCCAAGGAGCAGCATAAGGGATGTGAATTGTGTTTAAAGCTGACAGAAAAATAAGTATGATTTCCTCAGCTGATTCCCAATTCCCACACTGATCCACTATAAGAATGATGCCCCCCCCCAAGCCCCATTTTAATAGAAAAGTCTGGAAAATGATGGGAATGTGGGAGCCAATGGGAGCTGTGTCTTGATTAGACGTCTGTTGATCTGACTACTGCATTCTCTTCCGACAGGACCCTGCAACCCGGCGGTCAAGCCCTGCCCTCTCTCAGAAATACAGAGTTTAGATCCTGGCTTTGGAGAGAATCAGGAAGATGGTGGAACACTTAAAATTCACTTTCAAAGAGACATAGGGTATTGACAATGTGACGTTCTCTAAGAAACAAAATATTCCCACTGAGATCCATAAATGACCCAATGATATGCCAAACTATCTATTGAGCCCAAATTTCTAAAGTCATTTCCCTCAAATAAATTGTTATGTAGTTAAAGTTAGAATAAATGAGCCAGATTAGATATGTTAAGTTTTAGTCTTAACATACATACCAAGAAGAGAGAACTTTTTATGTAAGTCATTATGCAGGTTGCTAGTAGCCACAAAGAAAACTAATTCTATAAGTAAGCTCACTCATGACTAGCTACACTCTGTTTATTTTGTTTTCCAGCTTTTATTAAAAGGGTTGATGGGCAGAGAGAAACATCCCTGTGATACTTTCTATTTTGACAGCAGGAAATTAATAACACGAATACAATTTGGAAATCTATCAGATGACCTATTTACATAATTTTTCTGAGATAGGTGGTACCAAGTGCTATGTTATGGGTATTTTCTTGCCTCTTGAAGATAGAATTGATGTTTCAGGCAATACTCAAGCAATGACATATACTCCAACAAGTTTGGTGACATATAGGCAGGGCTGTAAAGACTGTCATCTCTTGATTCCTGTTGCTACTGGGAGGATGGTGTCTCACCTTCCTCTTTGACAAGAGGAGGCCCCGGGATTGGCCTGAATTGCAGAATGAAGGAGCACATAGGCTCGGGCTATGACAGATGAGTCCACAAGACAGAATGGTGGGTGAGTGTTGCAAAAGCAAAGCCACGGTCTAAATGGTTAAGGTGGGTGGTGCAGATCTGGGACATGCCAGGAGAAGGGCAGGGGCACTGATATGCTCCTTGGGTCTCTCTAGTGGACAGGCTCTTGCCCCTGAGAATCTGGAGCCCCTCAGACCACAGTAGCCAGGAAGGGATTGTGGGAGGCATGGGTGATGCAACACAGTGAGTAATTCAAAGTGAATCCATAAGTGATTTGGGGATAAAAGCAGAAACACCACTGAATGAGCTAGAATGGAGCTCCACAGGCCCGTAGGTAAATAGTGTCGTGTGCTCTTCCAGCCCTGGGCAAACAGGCCCTTCCTGCCAGAGGGGCATAAAGGTAAGTGATGAGAAGTTTTTGGAGGGGGACAGCAGCCCTGGGTATCCTGTGCCTCCAGAGTTTTCCTGGAGGGACATTCTGCTGCTGGGGAGATGACAACTGGACTACCAGATGCTTCTGATGTGTGTTCACGTTGGTGGTTCTCACCAGCACAGCCACCGTCCCTTCACTCAGACCCTTGACCCTCCCCATCCTGGGTGGCTTTTTTAGCAAGGACAAGTTCACATGTTCAAATAAATAGAGAACAGGTGTGCTCAGCTTTGGGGATGGGGGAATGGGGCATTTTAGTATTTTCCAATACTGCTTGACTGTGGAATAATGAGCCAGATTTTGCATATGTGGATTTTGCTTGACATAATCTTAGCTAAAGCACAATGGATCAAGTTACAGGCATGGCCCTTTCTTCATTTCCACCTGTCAAATGTCAGGCTGCCTATCCTAAGTGTCAGTGCTGTGTGGGGAAATTTATGGGGAGGGCACAGACTCCTGTAAATGTTGAAAACATCTCGTCCCTTTATTATTGCTCTGACTTGGTCCCGGAAGGATGTAAACAGTTTACATAGTGTTATGGACTGAACTGTGTGCCCCTGGACTTCACAGGTTGAAGCCCTAACTCCCGATGTGTCTGTGTTTGGAGATGTGGCCTGTAAGGAAGTCCTAAAGGTTAAATGTGGTCCTAAGGTGGGAACCCGACCCGATAGTCCTGGTGCTTTTCTAAGAAGAGGAAGAAGCGCAAGAGGGCTGTCTCCTCTCTGGGCCCACCCAGAGGAAAGGCCACTGGAGACCCACTGAGAAGGTGCCATCTGCAAACTGGGAAGACAGTGAGTCCTCACCACCTAATTTGTCAGAATCTCTACCTGGGACTGCCAGCCTCCAGGTGTGAGAAAATAAATGTCTATTGTTTAAGCCACCTGGTCTATGATATTTTGTTATGGCAGCCCGAGCTGACTCTTATACACAGTATACAAAATACCCAACATCCTGGTGGGGCTGGCACTGCAGAGAGGAAACTCTTGAGGGTAAGGTCCTAACAAGCCCCAGGAACGGAGCATTGTGAGGACGCACACCGTGATGGAGCGCAGGTTCCAAACGCATGGCACATTCGATTCTAGGCACCGTCGCAACCACAGGGGACCTGGCTGGTTACAGAACTTACAGCGTCTATCACGCAAAAGGAAGTCAACAGCTAAGCCAAAGCCCAACTATTCTCAAGGCTATGACATGAAGAAATTTCTCCTGAGAGTTTGCAACAAGCTGGCCAGTGGGCGTGTCAACACCGCCTTCTAACAGACACAGGGTCAGGGTCACATGGCTGGTTTTACATCGTTCAGTGAAGTGAAAAGCTTCTGTAGTGGGCTTCTAAGTAGAGAGTGGCTCTTTGCTCCCCCTGCAGTTGTCAAAACTGGAAGAATGCAAGGACTGTGTGACTTTGCGTAGACCTCCCCACATGTTTTCATCCCAGACCAACTTTCTGATAAATGTTGGAGGTGATGAACTTGGGATTTCTCCCTGACGAGTTTCTGGAGGGCAGTGTTTGAGACGCCAGTTTAGTTCAGATCTGTGCACCTAGCAGCCAACTGAGCTGGGCCAGAACTGACCTTCTCTTTTGTAAGCTGAGGGGCCTAATATAATTATCTGCTGAGCACACCTAGTGCCCAGGTCTTGGCCTCCAAAGACCATTCTCTACCAAAGGGAATTAGGAATCTTTGGAGAAATGTCTGATTCCAGAGCTGGAAATGTTCAAAGTGAATGTATAACATTTTCTTTTTGGGCCAGAAAGGAGAGAAGAGCACGAAGAATGATGGTGAGGAAATGTTCAAAGGACAAGGAGCCTCTAGAAGGAGATCCCACTGGCCAAACCTGGGATAATCTGAGTATCACAAATAAATAATGGTAGTAGCAGATTATAACCCACTGAATAAAATAAGAATCATTTGATCCAGCAATCCCATTACTGGGCATCTACCCCAAAGAACAAAAATCGCTCTATGAAAAAGACACCTGCACCCGAATGTTTATAGCAGCGCAATTCACAATTGCAAAGGTGTGGAAACAGCCCAAGTGTCCATCAATACATGAGTGGATTAGTAAAATGTGGTATATGTATACCATGGAGTACTATTCAGCTTT